>RJWT010005932.1:0-30043 GCA_004365215.1 Cuniculus paca | reverse complement strand
CACACAGACCGCGGTTCCGTGCTTCCTTCCGGGAGCTCTGGCCCTCTGGAGCTGCCACCGCCTATTTATCCCTGCAGGCCCCTCCCCCTGCTCAGGAATAGCTGGCCGGGACAACTGGCCTCCTGTCCTGACTGTAAATGGCCAGGAGAGTTTCTGGGAACAGGGACTTACTCCATCCCCCAGCACCACCTAATGATGGAAATACCCCTCCCTCCACAGCAACAACGCCAGTTTCTCCCTTAGTTTGTTTTCCATGAGTTGTTCCTCCATATGAAAAGAGGCAAAAATTAAAGAAAACCTTTGAAAACATTTCCCAGATGTTTATCATGAAGAGAGCCCCCCACCCCACTAGCATTCTGGTGTATTTCCCAGTGGCTTTGTTTGTGTCAGTGTTTGTGTGTGCACAGGACTAATCTCCAGGCAAACTGAGATATATTTTTAAAAATACAGAGCTCTGTTTTTCTGGAGCTCAATTTGGCTTTGAGCCCCTTTGGGCGGGGGTGGCTCAGAGCGCTGCCCCTCCGCACAGGTGACTCGGGAGCAGGTAGAAGGAGCTCTCCCAGAGCACTGCTGCTGTGGCCCGTGCTCTCCTGCTGGACCTCGCCCAGTACCTGGCGGTCCCCCCTCCCTGGCCTGCAGGTCCCCCAGATCTTTCTCTTGCTGAATCTTGGGCCTATCTGGGGTTCACAGGTAAAATCTTCCCCCGGATTGCTCACAGTGACTGTCTCCATCCACGAAGGGCCCCGAGAAACACTGTGACTCTTAGGTTTCAGCAGAGCAAAGTTTGGGAACTGCTGGCCTCCCCCGTGAGTTCAGAGCTTTGGCTGCAGGAAGCAGGCACAAATCCTGAGGCTGCCACTCACCTCCCTGCAGGCAAAGCTGGGGATCCCAGCCCTCCCTCTGCCCCAGTCTCGGGACTCGAATTAGGATGTTTTCCTGGCAGGTGGTTTAAAGATGAAGTAAAGCACCGTCCTGGACAGCCTGAGGGGTGTGCGGTCTGGGGATTTTGCTGTTGTGTAAGTGTCACAGGCTGTGCCATCACAAACCCAGCTGACCAGGGCCATCACTTGGCGTGGGCTCTGGATGTGCCCAAGACACGTGATGAGGAGACATCTGAGGCTGCCAGTCACCTCACGCAACTTGCTGTTTACAGGAAACTACGGATGAGCACTCTAAAATAGTGATAAGAAGTATAGCATAGTAGATACGTGAACCAGGAACACACTGATTAGCGATATCAGATTTCCTGTACCGAGCCAGTTGTGGTGGCCCTAGCCTGTAATCCCAGCACTCTGGGAGGCTGAGGCAGGGGGATCAAAAGTTTGAGCCCAACCTGGTCAATTTAGCAAGACCCTGCCTCAAAAACAAAGGGCTGGGACGTGGCTCTATGGAGAGGCACTGGGTTCAGCCCTGGGTACTGTGAGCAAGGAAAGGGATCCCGCACTGTGAGTAACTGTATGCACGGTACTCCAATGGGCCTCGGGCTTTGTTTGCACACCAGCAGCTCCGCACGCCTGAGGGGGGCGCTGTGTTATGCTGTGTTGGCTGCAGCCTCACTAGACAATAGGAGTTTTTCAGTTCCATCTAATCTTACGGGCCCACTGCAGGGCTGCGGTCCAGCGTGGGCCGCGATGCTGTTGTGCACCACACGATGGCGCTGTAACCGTGAGCTCCCTGAGCGTAGGCCTCTGGTAGAGAACGCAGCGTCGCTTGAGTACTGAATAGAGGCTTGTTGACTGCAGAGCCCTCACCGGACCAACAGGAGTTTGCTTCTGTCGATTCCTAAGTGATAATTTATGTCCTTTCAGGCTCCAAACATTTTCAGAGTTGAACCCAGGGACTTGCATGCCAAACACACACTACATCACAGACCTACTCAGCCTTGACTACCTTTATTTTCTTTCTGCAAGGACTGAACCCTAGCTTATATCCCCAGCCCTTTTTTATATTTTTAAATTTGAGACAGGGTCTTGCTAGGTCACTGTGTGGTCCAGGTGAGGCTCGAATTTGCAATCCTCCTGCCTCAGCCTCCCAGAGTGCTAGGGTTAAAGGCCTGCTAGTTTTAAACTACAAAGAATCCTGAAGGATTAATAGCTAAGACACGACTGAGGCTGATTTTCATCTCATGTGGGCTTAGGGGGTGGCTCCACTCTGCCAGGGACCCAAGCTCCTTCTCTCTTCTTACTCTGCCATCCTTGGGAGCAGTTTGCCTTGTCCAAGATAGCCTGTTGCCATGACTACCTTCCAGCCAATAGGAAGGGCAACAGGGAGGACTGAACACACTCTTTCTGTTGAAAGGAATGACCTGAGTGTTGCTGTCCAGTGGTCATTTCCATTATGCAGGTCAGATCCCAGTCACATGGCCAGGCCCAGCTGTAAAGGAGGCCTTGCCTGGTATCTATACTCCAAGTGAGCCTGTCCCAGCTGAAAATGTGGGGTTCTAGTGCCATGAAGGAGAAGAAGAGCTCAGACACTGGGGTGAAGTATCCTCCACCAGGGCTTCTCAAGTTCTGCGGCTCTGGAGAGCAATTTGCTTTTAAATTGTACTGACTTAGTGAACCTCTATCCCAAGGTAAAGGCAGGTAGTTCGTTACCATCCCCTGAAGATTTTTTTTGTGGGGGGACTAACAGGTCCTGGAAGCCACTTGCCACCTGGCGCTCCAGACTGGTGCTCTGGGGCCACATGACCCCCATGCCCGGCCATTTCCCAGCCTCTTCTCTGGGCCCTGACAGTCTCCAGGGGTCTGCTTTGCCCCAAGCATTGAACTTAGCTTCCTTCGATTCTGCAAGCACCATTTACACAAGAATGGCATGTGTCACAGGTCTCCAGGGCCCTGTGCAGCACACGAGAGTGAAGCCGAGGAGACCCCAGGCAGCCTCCTCCCAGAATCCGCTGGCCGCAGCCCTACGGCTGCAGGACTTTTGGAGCCTGTGGGTGTCCGATTGAGCAGTTCTTCGAGAACATTCTCTCGTTGGAGTCCAGGGCGCCCCATACTTCTAAACTTCACAAAAGCAAACACAAAGGAAATTAGGGGCAGGCTTGAGGCAGAGCACCTTGTGCTTTGACAGACACACCGTGCTCAGAGTGTGTCCGGGAAAGCAGCAGCAGCAGCCCTGGGGCTGATGATAACAAATTCTCAGGGCCTGCCTGAGGCCCGCTGTTCATCACCTGCATCCTAATGCTATCCCCGGGGATCCGGGTGCTCTCAAAGGAGGAAGAGGCACTGCGTCCGTCGTGGGGTAAGCCAGGAGCAGCCCTCTCTGCCTGCCTCTCCACATTCAGATTTCCTCTCTGCTTTTGGCTCCTGGGCACGCTTTCGTTTTATGTCTGCCTAAGTGGGTTCGAATGGGGCCATCCCAGAACACATCCAGGGCTCTGTCCAAGGGCATCATTTGCTTCCTCTCCAGAATAAGGTGCAGCAGACTGCAAAATAGTATGTAGTTTTGTTTGTGCTGCACATAGACTGCACGGGCTGCCAGGTGCTTCCCCATACACCCTTCCCTCCCAGAGCGACTCCATGTGCCAGGCATTATCCTGGGGGCTGGGCAGCCAGCAATGAGGAGAACAAATAACGAGCCTGCTTTCCAAGTGCCACTATCTCTGCAGTGTGATGATAATGGGTCCTGTGATGGACGTGGGAGGCCGCTCATCCAGGGCCCTGTGAAGTCAGGATTGCTGACGCTAAGGCCCACAGGTGTCTCTCTCTCCTTCTCCCCCTCTCATCACTCTTCTACCTCTCCTCCTCCCTGCTTCTTCTCCTCTTCCTCCTCCATCTTCTCCTTCACAATCTTTCACAAACTTACAAACCATTCTTAGCCTGTGAGGCACCGGCTGTGGTTTGGATGTGGTCTGTGTGTACCCCTCATCCCAGAGACTTGGGTGCTGGAAGCTTGGTCCCCAGAGTGGGGTGCTGAGCTACAGAAACCTTCAAGAGATGCTGCTTAATAGCAGGTGGTTAGAGCAATGAGAGCACCATTCTCAGAGCTTGATGCCATTCTCGCAGGACCCTGGCTAGTGCCAGCAAGCAAGAAAGATGCTCTAGAAAGAATCTGCTCGGCCCGGAACATCTCTCCGCCTTCTTGTTGTGTACATAGAGTCGAGAGAAGTGAAAACCACTTTTCTTTTAGTTCAGACACACTGTAAATGTTCTCTCCATGAAACAGAACACTGTGGACCTGTATCATTCCCGGCGAGGGCTCCGCACACCTTTGAAATTTGGCTTAGTTTCCTAGATCAGACGAAGTGTTGTGTAAGCCCAGCTGCCGAGTCCATTGCAACAGAACAGTTGCATCAGTCCTGCAAATGAACTTTGTAATCCATCGATAGGCTGCTAAAATAAATAGAAGCCTGGGATCCATGATGGGTTAGGTGCCCAGTGCCCAGGAGAGTGTCCATGGAGGAAGGGTTTCCTCTTTGACCCAAGGCTCAGGGACCTGGACAGCCCTGTGCCTCGGGCCTTGTATCCTGGGGGAGATCTGGGTGGCTGAGCACAAGGGCTGCTGGACCTGCCATCCTAGGGAGGGCGGTGTGAAGCCCAGGCGGCCCAAGTTCCTCCTATCTCAGGGTGCAGCGGCCCAGGCACATTCCACAGTGACCCTGAGAACACAGAGCAGGAAGGAGAGCTGGCTGGCCAGGGCCATTTGCACACTTGTCCTCCTGCCTGCTCTGTCGCTGTGGTCGCTCATGGAAACCTCTTACTGTAATCTCAAATATGGAGTATGGTGCTCCAAGTGTTGTAATCCTTTCCTTTGTCTTCCTCACAATCCAAAGTTATATTTATAATTCTATTGAGACGTTATTGGAATCCCAGCAAGTTAATTCCAATCTACCACCTCCAATGCAACCCACGGCGAGAATAAAGATACCAAGATATATTCCAAGTTAAGGACAGCCAAGGGGTCCTAAGTCCAATCCCCATGAGGATGCGCAGACAAAGGCCTTGATCCAAGACCTCTCCCGGAATTTATTATCTTGTGAAGAAGGGGCGGGGGGGCTCGAGGATGAGTGACAGTGAAGATGGCGGGAACTACGTGAGTAACTTGAGCTGGCTGCCAGGTAGGGAGAAAAGCATCTTTGCAAAATGCAAGGAGAATGACTTGGAGAAGGATCAATCTGCAATAATTCAATTAAGGTAGCAATTGAATGGTTTTTGGAGGCTGTTGCTTCAGTTTCTGATATGTGAACTTTGGTGCCCTGGGGACTCATAGCCTGTTTATCTTGAGGCTCATACCCAGCTGACATCCTGGGGCTGACTGGCTCTATCATCCCGCTGTGCTCATATCTTTTACAGAGAGCACTATGCGGGGGAACAGGAGACTGTCTGATGGCTTTAGAGATTACACACCAGGACCTCGGCTGGCCTTACTTGCAATGCTTAGAGCCAACTGAAGACAGGAGACACCATAGCCAGCTGTGTACATCAGTATATGGCAATAAGTTTCGGTATAATCAAAGTCTCAGCAATTGTTCTGCATTCAAGGGGAGTCACTTGAATTGTCTCCCACACTTCTGCTTCCTTGATCCTTATCTGCCCGGTCCTGGCCCCAGAGGCAGGGTGTCAGATGGTCCTCATTCATCGAGTGCCATCAGCCTGCACTCTGAGTGAGATGGGCCAGGGCAGGTGTGCTGTGTTTGTGCTCAGCTCCTGTCCCTGTTTATGTTGAAATGGATCTGCATCCGGTCTTTCCTCTTGAGTGTTATCACCTAGTTTTGGTCTGGGCCAACCTCCAGGAAGTGGGGCTAGTCGGGAGGAAAATCCTCCAACGTCTAACCGTCTATGTGCCAAGGGCCGCAGCTGTTTGGTGGTGGATCGGGTGGTGCTTGGGTCAAACCAGTCCGAGGCCAAGGCCGAGACTCCCCACTGCCACCCCACGCGCCTCCCAAAAATACAAGGACAAGGAAAGGGAAGACATATTCATACTCAGCCATAGGGGAGAACACTATAATCTTCTTTTTTTGGTTCATTTTTAATTTTAATCTTTATTAGTCTGCGCTTGCAGAATGTAATGATTCCATTCATCCTGGGCAGTGGGTCCGCGTCTGTAACATAGCTCAATCCTTTTTCTGTCCCCTTCTCCTCCCCTCCCTCCGTCTCATGACCCACTTCCCATTTGCAAAGGATCCATCTCCCTGCTTCCTATGATCTGTCTTTTATTTTGCTCTTCCACTTATTTACAATCTTTCCCATATAGGAGAAACCATGCAATCTTCGAGCTTGCATGTTCGATTTATGATACTCCTAAAATTCATATGCAACTAGAAGAGAATGTGATTATCTTACAAGCACTTGGTTGTCATGGATCTGGCTGTGTAGGGAAGGGTGTCATTTTTGAATGGGAGCTTTGTCCCCACTGGCCTCAGCCCTCTGCCTCATACCTCTGACTGTGAGTGGCCTGTCCCTGTGACTTAAAATGCATCCCGTGGGCAAGCCCAGGTGAGCAGGAAGGTTCAGTCTGGCTTTGGTGAAGTCAGGGCCAATGTGTGCAGGAGGCTATTCCAAACAGCCAGGGACTCTGGTGGCAGCAGAAGAGAAGACAGGCGGAGGCCGGAAGTGTCACCTGCCTTAGGTGAGCGTGGTGCAGCACCAGCCTCCCTGGGTCCCAGGACCAGCAGATGTGCACATGGAGGGACCACATCTCTTACTGGCCTTAGACTGGGTCATCTTGTTGCCCATGGGGTCACCAGAGCCTGGAGTTGTGGGCTTGATCGCCGTGTTGCTATTCACAGGTTTCCTGTTGCTGCCTTGGAAATTGTGCTGCTTACAATTCCTAAGTGCAGATGCGGCACTGGTGGGAGAAGGAGATCCTTAGGAAAGGCCGTGTCCACACTGGGCTGGGGTTGTAAGTGGAGAAGAGTGTACTTGGGGGACTGATGGGGAGACCAGCATGAATGCAAGCAGAGGATAGAGAGAGCGAGGTTGCAAGGGATGGGTGTGGGTTCCCTCCAGGCAGGTCAGCTCATGGGAGGGCCCTTTGCATTATAGCTTTGCATCGTAGCTGGGCCACTTCCAAGGGCTGGAGGGCTTTGGGCCAGTTACTCCAGCTCTCTGAGCCTCTTGTCTCTCAAAGGTTTATAAAAAATTCCTAGGCAGAAGAAATGAGATTCAGACAGTGCGGTATCAGAGAATCTCGAGAAAGTCCAGACCGTGACAGGCTGGGCCTTTGGCCTGGTTAGATAAGGATGGAACAGGCTTCGCCCACTGCTTTATGCCTCTTTCTGACTGGTTTTGTGGTCGCTGGGGCAGATACTGGTGGCAGATTCAAGGCAGGGTTTGCAAAGTCCCTCAGCCCAGCCACCTGCTGTGTGGATTTGGAGACGCCTGCTGCAGAATTTGGCAGGTGGCGGAGAAGTCTTGGTTCTGATTTGAAAGCTGCTCTGTCATGCCCTCCTCCTCGTGCTGTGTCTCATTTTCTCTGGGGAGGGCGTGGCTACTGTAGCCTACAGCTTTCTGCTTCTATTTCCAACCGCTTCCCTGGTCACCGGTGGGCCACTCAGGAAATCGCCTGGAGTGCAGCTGGGGCGGGACCGGGCCAGCCTTGTCCACACTCGCTCTCATCTGGCAGAGCCTGGCTCCTTCCCCGGGTGCATGGAGACCCTCACCCTCCTCGTTCACCCAAATGTTCACCCGTCGGTCCTTCAGTCCTTCCGTACGTACCACGAATGCTGTGTTCTTCGTTGGCTTCTGCAGCAACACCATCTGGTCACTTTTCAGAGGTGTTCGCCAGTTCTCTGCCTCCTCCCTTCAAAAGAGGGCGCCGAGTGACCAACGCCTTGCCTTAGGCTGGACTTGGGGATCTGCGTCTAACGAATGGAATATGGCGAGCAGGGCGTCATTTCTGTGATCGAGATATAAAGGCGGTTACTTCCGGCTGGGCTCCCTCTCTCCCTATTTCTTTCACACTTTGTCTTTTGCTTCCCCTCATCTCTGTCCTTTGGAAGTCATGGCTGTGCAGCCTTCTTCATGGACACACATGGGGAGGGACCAAGACCTCTTGCCAAAAGCCATGTGAGTGACCTTGGACGTGGGACTTCCAGGCCAGCCAGCGACCATGGCCTCGGCCAGCAGCTTGACTCTAGGCTCATAAGAGACCCTGAGTCAGAACCACCCCATTCAGTCCCTCTTGCGTTCCTGACCCTGTGAGATAACAAATGTTGATTGTCTCAAGCTGTGAGTTTTGGGAGTGATTCATTGTGTCGCAGCAGACAATCAACTCAGACCCACATCTCCTGTCCTCTTAGGTTAGAGGGCGATGATGAGAGAAATCAGAGAATTGCGTAGAAGCAAGTGAATCTCAGATCCAGCGTGTTCTTCACAGCTGATGCCTCACTCAGTGGTAGTCCCCCGGCCTTGTACTTAAGCAAATTCCCTTCCTTCCTTCGCGCCACAGATGCCCGGTGACATTGATGACAGTCAGCATGAAAGTCTGTTCTTTATGCTGAGAAGCTCGTCGCATTGTCACAAATGCCCACTGAGAGGTTCCATTACTTTCTTGCACATGTGAGGAAACTGAGGCACAGAGAAGTGAGCAAAGTCCTGAGACTACACCTCAGTCAGAACCAGGCAGAGCTGAGGTTCTGAACCAGACAGAGGCCTTGAGTCCACACTCTAACCCCTGCCAGTAAATCCAGCCGTACTTCCAGCTGGCCTGCGCCCAGGCTATGGGGACACAGTGACCTGAGAGCCAAGAAGCCAGCTACCCGGGTGGCCCAGCAGGGGGCAGCAGCCGCTAGACTCCAGCCCAGAGGCTGCATCTACCCGCTCAGTGGAGGATCCTCTGGTTTGTGTCAGTAAACAAGGGGGTGCGGCTTGGTGGCAGTGTGTTTCTGTGTCCCCAGGACACTGCCAGCCTCCCGATTTTAGGAGCAAGGGTTGCCTGTGTATTTGCTGTGGCCCCCTCCACCTCCCACTTCCTCACTGGGGTGTGTGGCTCCTTCTGTGTCTTAGGTGCCTCTGGAATCAGAATTTTGACCTAGGGTTTTGCAGTTTCCTCTTGGATGTCTTAGAGAACCCCTGTGCCTTCACTGAACAGAAACCCTGGCATTCCCCCTTGCACCCATAGTCCATCTCTGCATTGCTGGGTACACGGTGCCTCTCCTTCCCCACTCAGTCAGGGACCAGGTGTCACCCTCTTCCTTCCAGCCCCCTCCTTTGATGTAGTGGAATCGCCCTCCTCCATGTCCCCAGAACTAGAACCTCCACAGCTGTCCTGCCTGCCTGCTGTCCCAGCTGCTTCATCGTCCCTGTGGCAATGACTTCGAGCTGTCCCACACTTCTGGCCTGTCCCGCCACTCTCTTTTCTTCCCAACATGAGACTGTCCTTGAGAATATGAACCTTTGGAGTCAGGCATCGTGGTGCAGAGCACTGTTATCCCAGTACTCTGGGAGGCTGAGACAGGAGGATGGCCATGTTATATCTGGGGGTAGACACCTTGTCATGCCACACCACACCACACCACTGCTCTGCTGAGCTCCCTACACCCCCTAAATCCAGCACCAGTGAAGAACTGAAAAAGGACAGAGTTTACTGTAATAAAAGACGAGTTACTTTGGGGGGAAAATGGAAAAGAAAGAGGATAGCAGCCGCAGTGAGGTGGTATGGAGATAGGAATGATATATGACCTCCAAATGATGTAAGAAAAATGTTATAATTCCTGACCTGCTACATGTCCGATACATCAAGTTTGTGTTCCCCAAAATCAAAGAATGAATTCTAAGGACCAACGAAGGTTAAGAATATTAGAGATCTTTTTCATGGTCGATGTAAGTTATCAAAGATGCCTGCAGTGAGCCCCCGATCTCCCACCTGGGTTATAGTACAATATTATACTAATGTTAAAGTGAGAACATACATACATGTGTGTTTGCATAGGCGTGTGTGTGTGTGTGTGTGTGTGTGTGTGTGCGTGCACATACACATGAGTGTCTCACATATTAAATAAGAGCCCTTTGGTTACTGTCTCTTTATCCCCCTTGTATTTCGTCAGGTGGGTGAGGGGAGCTGGCTTTCTCGGTAGCTGTATTGCCCGGCACCCCTGCCAAGTCTCACTAGCTTTCTCTCTCTTGTCTTTCATTACCTAGGGAGTACAACACTAATTTTGTCATAAAGGTGCAGAAATAGGGATCTCTCAGACCTACATTTATTCTTCGAATATTTCTATTGATGAATTATTCTTAGAATATTTCTAGGAATATTCTTAGATTTCTATTGATGAATTACTAATTTTAATTTTATGAGGTCTTTTTGTTTTACTTTTTTGTGACAAGGTCTCACTGTGTAGTCCAGGCAGGTCTTGAACTCACTATGTGGCCCAGGTTGGCCCCAAACTCACAGCAATCCTCCTGCCTCAGCCTCCCAAGTGCTGGAATTACAGGTGTGTGCCACCACACCCAGCTCTTACGAGTTTTAATATAGTAAACAATGAGTACTTAACAGGAAAAAAAATCACAAAAATAAAGTATGTTTAGGATCGAGTGAAACACAACCATTGGCCATTGCCTTGTGTTACAGTTTGTATATAGATGGCCCCCCCAAGCCTCATGTAGTCATGGCAGTGGCTGAATCTAACATTTGTGATTGATTCGTTGTGTAGCACTGGGATTGGCGGTGTGAGCTCTGCACCCGCCCAGGGGTGGAGCCGAATACAATGTAAGGTCGGAATGAGGGCGTGTTTTCCCTCTTTTGGTGAGGTTTGCTCTTGCCACTTGCAGCCTCCATGAACGGCAGCACCTCAGCCATGCCGCCCTGCCTTGGAGCCAGCTAAGCATGGACTAAAAGCCCTAGAACTGTAAACTAAATAAACCTCTCCTTCCTTCACTTTGGGCATCAGGTATTTTGTCCCAGCAATGAGAAAAAAGTAACCAAGACACCTTGTGTTGCAAGTGACATCACAGTTGCTGCATAAGTCAGCAACAACGTCTGCATCACCTCTGGTTTTGTGGTAGAAAGTTTCCATCTCAGGTTTCCATTTTGTTGAGGTTTCCCTATCAATATCTCCATCATGGTGAAATCAGCAGTGACATCAGCAGTACCAGTTTGTTTTTCTTTGCCATACATGAGGCCAATGTTCTATCTTTCTGAAATCCTAAGATTACACTGTACAATTCTTTGTTTTGAAATTGCAACATTTCATTTGGTTTGTTCCTGTGTTCAGTTCCTATGCTGTTCAACTTGTGCTCTGCTAGTAATTGTAACATCAACTGGAAACTGGTAAATTGATTGTCAAATGTCACATTCTGATTAGTTTGGGAGATGGGAGCAATATGTCTGTTCACAACATCATTCAGCTTATTACTACATGAATAAGGACCCTATGACTGAATTCCAGGATAAAGGTCTAAATGGAAAAGCATAAGTTTTCACATCTATAAGGTCATAAATTTTTGACCCATTCTTTTCTATCAGTTTTTTACATTCCTGTAATCACCATGAGAAATCCTTGCTAAGTACAACAGACCTATGAATACTTTCAGTTCAGTTAGTGAGGTGTCATAGATAATAAATATATTTTTAATATGGCTATCAGCACATGTAGAACATTTTGCTTGCATGTTAGCCTTTGTGTATTTCACATCATCTTGCAGTATTTCATCTGCTACAATTTCCAACACTGAATGGTAGTGCTGGCATTCTGTCCAATACCTTTCACCTTCCTGCCAAGACCTTATTATAATTTTGGGCCTAGCTCTAACCTTGAATGTCCCATTTTGTTGCATGGCCATTTTGCAACATTTTGACCAGTCAAATATGTACTCACATTGCTGCTTTCTTCATCATCTGGATCAAGGCATCTGCATTCCCTGGGTCTGTATCAGTTGCTTCTTGCTTCATTTCACTAACACAAGAACTTTGACTCACATGACTGCATCAAAGTTGTCATCATCATCATCATCATCATCATCATCATCATCCACTCACACTGCTCTTCTGTTATGAAGCTGTGTATTTTACCATAATGGGTCATCTTCATTATCTGTGCTTGAGTAATCTGATGATTCACTTTTGACCTCCAAAATGTACAAATCCAGGTTTGTTTGTGTTTCTTTTGTTTGTTTTTATTGTTTTTTTATATATGCTATTCTACTGAATTGGGTTACTTCCACCAGAAAAAATCAAAAGGAAACTTTTTAAAACAAATCCTGGTGTGGTTTGGGTCTATTGGACCCTCTGTGATGCTCAGGTAAACTTATATAAAACTGGTTAGATGGCACATACCATGGGTGAAAATCCTGTTTTGCCACTTTTACACATGTGCACACATCTTGCTGTTCATCATACCAAGTGAGTAAACACATAGATTGCTTCCCCTGTATCCCTCAGGGGAAGGTTCTGAGACACAGCCAGCCACTGTTACGCTAAAGTACAAATTTACAGTAGAAAATTAAGGGACAGGTCTGCCGAACTCAGTGTTATGCTCTAACTGCAGAGTCTACCTGTGAGAGCAGAAACTGCTTTTAGTAAGTTTTCTCATTGATCTTAATAAAGCTCATGAGGCCTTTATCCTATTTGCCTACAGGGCTTTCTGCCCCTACAGCAAGTTGGAGGCAACCAAGGGCAACTTAGCTGCCTCCAGTCCCTGTGGTCTGACCTTCTCTTCTGTTCCCCTGGGACTTGCACAGTGGTGCTCTCTCTGCAAAGCCTGGGTCTTCCAGCTTGAACCAGGGGACAGAGGGACATGGTCTCAGACTTCAGGACACCACAGCTACTGGCTGGCTTTCCCTGGCCTGGGTTCCACTTTCCTTGCTAAACCCATCTAGTCAGCTCCTCTTCAGGGACCAGCCGACCAGAGAGGATTTTTACTTCAGGCTTCAATTTGCTGCAATCATGGGTGAACGAGGCTTCCTTATGTTTCAGGCTGTAAATCATGTAGCAGGAACCTTCTAGAGTCCTTCCTCATGGAGCTGGTCCTCTGCTGAGTCACCTGAGCCTCGTTCCTGCACCCATCATAGTGACCACCTTCGCCAGCCTCAAGGACAGCTGCATCTTCCTCATCCCTGAACCCTGCAGGCAGGGTTGCCAGATTGGGCAACACTCAGCAGCATCTGTGTGCTACAACTGTATGCAATATGTTCAGGTCACCTGGCTGCAGGGCGTGTCCAACTCAGCCCATTGAACGCTCAGGGAGGAAGCAACCATAGGCAGCAACCCCTAGGACTCGCAGAGTCTGAAACGTTGTGGTGAGTATGCACACAGGGGAGCTGGCCTGGGCTTGTGTGTTCATGACCCAGTGGGTTCCCTGCAGTTATCTGCTGCACGCGTCTCAGGCCTGTGAGCCCTGAGGAGTAGAAAGGGCAGCAAATGCACTGGGGTATGAGTGTCAGGCAGTTGAATTGAACCTAGGGACTTTGCATTGAGCTATACTTCCAGACTTTTCTATATTTTATTTTAAAACACGTTCTTGCTAAATTGTAAAATGCCAGGCTGGGCTTGAATTTGCAAAGTTCCTATCTCAGCTTCCTAGAGTTCTGGGATTACAGGTTTAGGAATGTGCATTTTAACAAGTTTTCTGCAACAGTGGCAGGAGGTCACTACCTTTCCCCTTGCTTTCAAACAATGTTAACACCCAGATATGATGGTAATAGGTTTGGACTTTAATCCCAAAAGACAGGATCCTGAATGTCACAATCCAACTTTCAAAATCTTAAACCTTGAGATCCTAAAAGATCAAAACCCTCAAAATTAGGCATCCCTAAAATCTAAAATCTCAAAGATCAAAAGTCCCCAAGATATAATTCCAGAAAAGTGTTTTAAGTACTCTTTAACAATGCTTATTGACATTTTTAAGAGGGGGTTTATTTGAGAAACATATCAAAACACGACAGAACACTTCACAAGCCCCTTTCTGCAGTAAAATAAGCAACAATAACACCCACGCTTTTGTAAGTATAAACCCTCAGGAAAGTTAGGCGTGACCGCATGGCTGTAAGTCATGAATTGTATTCATAAAGAAATAGGTGACAAGTGAAATGTATGAATACATATTTCTATGGTTAGTAAATGTGGGCCCCTAGCTTCAGAACTTCAGTCATCTGAAATACCATGCTGAGAAACCCGAGTCTGACTTCTGATGACATGGGTCAAAACCCACAATGAGCCACCACTGCATAAGCAGTTGGTCAACAGGCGCAGATTTTAAGAACATTATTATTTACAAATGCAGCTGTGCAAAACAAAACAACAAAAGCACATCTCCACAAGGACAAGGTAAGCCTGGAGAAGGCCAGCAGGCCCAGGGATAAAGACTGGGCCAGCAGCCCTGGCTGAATGAGAAACCTATGGATTTGCAAGCTGTAAACTCAGTGAGGGGTTTTGGGCTGAAAATGACTCCTCCTGCAGGACATAGCTACTCTTGGGCTTGGAAGTCACAAGCCACCATACTTCAGGTTCCTTAGGGACATCTTTCCCCAGTGAATAGGCAGGAGGACACAGCTACAAGAGACAGCAGTGGAGAGGGAAAGAGTCAGACACCGCCTGAGTGGCAAAGAGCTTGGCTACGGCGGGTACAGTGGTTGGCGTGGACCCTCTCCAACACAGAGCTCAGCACTCTGTTTGCTTCCCCCTTACCCCATGTGCATGAGGACAGGTCTCTGCTTAGAGGCTTGCTGCACCCTTGGTGCCTGACCGTGGGACCTCTGGAGGGAGGAGGCATCCAGCCAGCCCATAGCCTGCAAAACCAGATGGGACAGCGGTAACTCTGAGTTCACAGAAGGAAACAAACAAATAATTTAGTCTTTGGAGTACAGTCCCGAGGCAGACAACATACAATTAGCTGGTCTGGGGAGAATGATGGGGCAGAGCTCAGCACCAGCCTGTTAAGTGGGAATGGAAAGAAAACACAATAGGCCAGGTACGACTCATTACTCTGCCCCCGTGGCTGGTGGAGTCCAAGTTTACTAGAAAGAAACTACTAATTCACACATCTCATGTGGAGGAAATTTTTTGGATTCATTTCCTCTCTTTTCCTTTTTTAAATTCTTTTTTCTTCTTTTTGTTGTTTTTTCTCTTGCTTTTATTTACTTTTACATACTTTAATTGAATTTTAATCTCTCATTCTTTTCTCCTCTTTTGTCTCATTTTCCTTTTACTCTTCTTCTTCTATTTCCCTTTCCTGTTCCTTCTGTTTCTAATTGTAATTTACCTTGGCTTTATTAATTTTTAGGCTTTAGTTTACTATGCATCATTATCATTTTTTCCTTTTTTATTGTTAATGGTCATATGCATGCTGCTTTCAGTTGATTTTTATTGTATTTCAGTATCTAGTTTGTCTTTGAGTCATGATCATTACTGTGATTTGTTTTATCCTTTCAGAATGAGTATCAAGATCTCAAAAGAAAGCTGGTCAATAGAAAGATTTTTAGATATACATGAAAGAGATATCCATCACTGTCTTGGTTACTTTTCTCTTGCTGGACAAAACACCTGACACCCAAAGTGAAGCAAGAAAAGGTTTATTTAGCTTACAGTTTCTGGAGATTTCAGTCCATAATCAGCTGGCTCCAAGGCAGGGTGGCCTGGCACCGGGGCAACACTTCAAGGCAGCAGCCAGAGCAAAAGAGAAAAGGCCTCTTCTCCTCCCCTATATTGTACACAGGCCACCTCCCCCCTTCAGGACAAGTGTAGCACTCACAAAATGTCCCTGCTCTCCTTTGCACAGGATGAGGATATTTACAAAGTAACAACCCAGGCTCCCTGCTGAGTCTCTCAGTTAAACTTCTAAACCCGCTCAAGTTGACACAATGTATCAACCATAGCAATCACAACAGATGCACATGTCTCAACATAAAAATATAAGAAATATTAATAACAAGGTAAGATGATTCCTCTACATATCCATAACTTGTTAGTAACTAAATGCAAAGATAACAAAATTGATGAAATGCTAGAAAAAGAATTCAAAATGTTGATTTTTAAGAGAAATGGTGACTTGGAGGATACCAAAAGCAACTGAATGAATTAAGGATGACAATTCAGTATAAGGAGGAGTAATTCAAGAAACAGGTTCTGGAGAAGAACCAGACAAATCTGGAAGATTCAAAGTTAAATAAGTCAAATAAAAAATGAGCAAAACCTCAGTAATGGAATGGATCCAGCAGCAGACAGAATTTCAGAGCCTGAAGACCACATTGATGAGTTATCACACTCAGATAAAAATAAAGAAAAAACAAACAATAAATTATAAACAAAATAGCCAAGAACCCTAGGACAGTGTTAAAAGACCAAACTTAAGAATTTTTGGTGCAGAAGCAAGTTCTGAGGTATAGACAAAGACATAAAAAATCTACTAATTGAAATAAGAGCCCCAAACTTTCCAAATCTTATGAAAGACAGTGGATATCCAGGTACAAGTAGCATTTAGCATCCCAAATAGGCAGGACAGGAAACAACCTCCTCGTATTATATTTTAGTTAAAATGGCAGGGCTGGGGATCTAGCTCGGCAGTCTAAGCGCCTGCCCGGCAAGTGCAAGGTTGTGAGTTCAATCCCTGGTGCCACAAAAATAAATAAATAAATAAATAAATAAATAAATAAATAAAATGGCAAGAGTGCTGAATGAGGAACAGATATTGAAATCCGAAAGAAAGAAATACCAAGTCACTTGTAAAAGCTCACCTATCAAAATAACTTCAGATTCCTCCACAGAAACTTTAAAGAACAGGAGGATATGGAATAAAACATTTCAAACTCTGAAAGAAAATAACGGTCAAACTAGATTACTATATCCAGCAAGTCTAGCCTTCAAAATCAAAAGAGAAACAAAAGCCTTCCAAGATAAGCATGAACTAAGGGAATTCATGATCACTAAACTAGCCAGAGTCACAAAAGATATTTTAAAGGAGTCCTGCACACAGAAGAGGAAGAGTAGATAAGCAAATGAGAGTTAGAAGAAAAATCAAACACTAGAAAAACAACAAAATGACAGAATTAGTACACATCTTTTGATAATAATTCTGAATGTAAATGGTCTTAATTTTCCAATTAAAAGACAGACTAAAAGGTTGGATTAAAAAAAAACAAACAAACCAAGACCCAACTCTTTGCTGCCTTCAAGAAATACACCTCTCCAGCAAAGATACACAGAATGAAGATGAAAGGATTAAAAACAATATTTGATGTATATTGTTCTTCAGAAAAACTAGAATATTTGGCACCATGTCTTTGAAACACCTTCCCTTCTATTACTAAGACTTTTGCCAAGTCAAAGGGCCGTTCTAAGTGGACAGAACCCAGAATGTCCAGATACGTGTTATCTAAAGGATGCTGCGAACTGGGCAACTAGTGGTATTAGTAACAGTTACTTTCCTGCCCATCTGCTGAGTCAGTCTTTCCTTGGAATGCTGGTCATACAATAGAACAAAGACTGCTAATGGTATTAATGCTTTGTAATTGAGTCTATAAAACCCTATCCCTTCAGTAACCAAGAAAGCTACTGCCAAGCAATTCATCTAACTAGCCACCACTAAACATGCTGAATGACACTGTGAACAGGTACATGTTCTCTCATGGATTTTGCTGTTGATCTGTGAGTCCCTGCCATGGGATCTGGCCAGGCTGGGCTATTGAACTGTATGCTTCTTTCACAGGATTTTGCTAGGAAGTGCTAATGGGCTTACCCACTGGGGACCCTTCCTCACTAGTGAGTCATAGTTAACACTTTACTTTCTTGTTAGTGCCTGTTAATTAGCTGTAATAAAATTTAGCTCTTATAAAAGCCATCTTCTGGTATTTTCTTTGCTCTCTTTGAAGTCTACTCCACTGTTCCAGTATACCTGGACTCTGGATGTTACACTATCTGAACGGTATCTAAAATCATGTCTAACAAAGCCATGTCTAGCAAAGCAGACTTTAGAACAAAATTGTCTCTTCAGAAGAGCCACTAATATCCACCAAGAGGTGTAGCAACTGTAAAAATATGTGCACTGAACATTGGGATACATGATTTCATAAAATCGACATTATCAGACATAAAAGAACACAAAGGCTCCAATATGCCAAGAATGACTTCAATACTCTTATCTCACCAACATGTAGGTCTTTCAGACAAAAACTCAGCAAAAACGTAAGAGGAAAGCTATGCCATAGAGCAAATGAGCTCTACAGATTTCTACAGAGCATTCCATTCCACAACTGCAGAATGCATATTCTTTTCAGCAGCACATAAAACTTTCTACAAAACAGATATTTTAGGCCATAAAGAAATTCTGAACCAACATTTAAAAATCTGAAATAATTTTTTGTATATTACCAGAGTGTAATAGACTGAAAGTAAAAAAATCAGAAGCATGAGGAACTACAGAAATTATACAAACACTTGCAGATTGAAAAATTCACTTTTTCTCCCCTCTCTAACAATTCACTTTTGAACAATCAGTGAGTCATTAAAGAAATCATGGGCAAATATTTAAAAATTCCTAGAACCAAATGAAATGGAAACACAACACACTAGAATCTCTGGGGTAAAATGAAGGCAATTCTAATAGGGAAGTTTATAGTTAAGAGTGCTTAAATCAAAAAATAAGAGGTATGAAATACATAACCTAATGATGTATTTAAAGGTCCTAGAAAAAAAGAATAAACCAAAAACAAACTCACTAAAAGGAAATAAATAATAAAAAATAAGAGCAGAAATTAATGAACCAGAGGCTGAAAGAACAATACAAAGGATCGATGAAACAAATAATTTTTTAAAAGATAACAAGATTGATAAACTCTCAGCCAAACTAGCACAAGAGAGAGAAGACCCAAATCAACACAATTAGATGAGCTCGGGTGCATTCAGGGTGGTATGGCCGTAGACAATCAATACAATTAGAAATGAAAGAGGGGATGTTACAACAGACTATGCTAACATCCAGAGCATCATTAAGGACTATGTTGAAAACCTATATTCCAATAACTTTGGGAATCTAGAAATGGATAAAGTTCTGGGCACACATGACCTACCAAAATTGAACCAAAAGGATATAAAATACCCAAACTGATCAGTAACAAGTACTGAGATTGAAGCAGTAATAAAATACCGCCCACAATGAAAAGCTCAGGACCAGATGGATTCACCGCTGAAGTTTATGAGATCTTTACGGAGGAAGTCACAGCAATGTCTCTCAGATTATTCCAGGAAATAGGGAAGGAACACTCTCAGTTTCATTCTATGGGATCAGAATCACCCTGATACTCAGACCAGGTAAAGACACAGCAACAACAAAAAACATAGATCATATCCTTGGGAAACATAGCTGTAAAAAATCTTTAACAAAATACTTGCAAACCAAATTCAAAGGCATATTAAAAAGATTATACACTCTGATTGAGTTGGTTTTATGCCATGATTGGAAAGATGGTTCAGTGTATGCAAATCAATAAACATAGTCACATAAGTAGTATCAAAGGCTAAAAAATCATGATTATCTTAACAATAAAGAAAAAGCTTTTGACAAAATTCAACACCCCTTAATGATAGAAGTCTTGAAGAAAAAAAAAACTAGGAATAAAAAGATCATACTTTCATATAAGAAAGGCTATTACTGTGTACAATAAACCTATAGCCAACATCATGAGGGAAAAAGGAAAGCATTTCCTCTGAAATCAGGAATGAGGAAAGAATGTCGACTCTTACAATTCCTATTCAGTATAGTATTTAAAATATAATCAGCAATTACACAAGAGTAAGAAATAAAAGGGACGCAAGTAAGAAAGGAAAAAGTCAAATTACCCTTCTTTGCTGCTGACATGATTTTCTCTCGCCCAATCAGAACGGGGGTCATCAAACATACAAAGAACGGGGACTGCAGGTGAGAATGCAGGGAGAAAGGAACCTTTCTGCACTGTCAGTGGGAATGCAATTTAGTGCAAAAGAGAGAAGGTAGTACTGGATGGAAATTAGTGGAAATTAATGGAAATCAGTAGAGAGTTTCCTCAAAACTGAACATTGAGCTGGCATGTGATTGAGCTTTACCACTCCTGAAAAAATTCAAGACCCATGCTCACCATGCACAATCACAGTAGCAGAGGTGTCCAGTCACCTTTGTGGACCACACACCCTCTCCACCTCCAAGACCTTGCTTGCGAAGCCCACGCTCAGCCCTGGCCTGTTCTCTGCTGCTGTCCCGCAGGTCTCTGTTTCAGAGCTTCTACCTCAGAGAGACTCTGCCGAGGCCCTGGCTGAGAAGGCCCCCAAAGGAAACCCTTAGTGCCTAGGAACCTTCCCTCACAGGTCTCCTAATTAATTTTGCTTTTTGGATGTCCAACCCCACTCCTGTTCCCTTGCTGGATTTTTCCCCCCTTTTGGAACATTTAATTTTTTTTCCTTAAATTTGGAGGCCCTTCTGAATTTTCAGAAAAGTTGTACAGACATTGAAGAGCATTCATGTCAGGCGTCTCCCAGCTCCCCCAGGTAAGCACAAGCATCACCCAGGACCACAGCGCAACAAAGAAAGAGCATTGCGACAGCCTGGAGTGAAGTAGATTTCATCACTTCCCCGAGACGCAGTCCTGAGTCGGCTTTAGTCACCGCATCTCTTTGTCCTTTCCTTTCCCGACCTGACTCTCGGGTGGCTGTCCCTCTGCTTGGGCGTGGGTGTTGTTCCCCATGACTAGACTGAGCCGAGAGATTGGGGTGAGACCACATGGCAACTCCCCTGCCCTCCTGCTGTGTGACAAACACAAGATGTCAACAGGAGTCCCTGCTGGTGACATCTGCCTCTGTCCCAGGGCCGTGGGAGTGCCTGGCAGCAGAGGTGACTGCCTTTCACTTCCTGTGCTCTGTTCTTAGGTGAGTGTCACACCCCACAGTGGCCCTCATCCTCAGCTGACTGGTGATATGTTTCACTTTTCTATTATATTCTTTATTGTTTTTTATTTTCCAGTCTCCCCACACTAGATCAGCTCCACGAGAGAAGGGATTTGGTTGCCTTCACTCATCTCCAGCACCTGCAGCAGTGCCTGGCACATGGTGGACATCCAGTAAACATCTCATCATACTTCGTCATTCTATACTTACTCATTTGTTTACCTGGTTACTGCCAAGGCCCATGTCTGCTGGGCTTCCTACTCTACCCTGGCACTAATGACATGCCCAATTTCTTCACGGACAGCCTTTGAATTGTGATTTAAATAAGCCCGCCGTCAGAGCTATTCACTGAGTGGAAAATGTTTCCTATGATGATCAAGGTCAGTCTTGCCTCTGGGTCTCTGCAGGGAGAGATGGGAAAAGTGGCTCTGGTTCTGGGCAGGTTTTTTTTTGGTTGTTGTTGTTGGTTTTATTTTTGTTTTTTTTGGTCATGCTAAGGATTAAACCCTGGGCCTTCACAATGCGCTATATCCCTAACCCTATTTATTTATTTAGATATAGTATCTCACTAAGTCACTAAATTACCCAAGCTGGGTTTGAACTTGCAGTCCTCCTGCCTCAGCCTCCCAGCAGACTGGGATTACCACCACAGACAGGCATGCACCACCACACTCTGCTAACTCTGGACTTCAGCAGTGTGTGATTTCTCTGCATCTGGTTGCAGCTCACCCAGAGGAAGGCTTAGAATCTGTGGGGCAGAGGGCAATAAAAATTGGCTTTCTAGAACAAAGAATGAATTTGGCAAGAGCTTCCGGAAGTTGAAAGGTACGATGACCCTAAGAGGTGGATTGTGCTAGGGTTCTGACCCCTGATGTCTCAGCATGTGACTGTATTTGGAGATAGAGCCCTTAAACAAATGATTTGGTTAAAATAAATACAGCCCCCAGCTATATTTGATAATAAGAGAAAACTTAGACACAGATGCACACAAAGGGTGCAGGTGGCCATCTCAAGCCAAGGAGAGAGACCTCAGAGGAAGCCAGTTCTGCTGGTACCTTGACCTTGGACCTCCAGCCTCCGGAAATGTGAGTCAATCAATTTCTGTTGCTTAAACCACCCTGACCAGGGACAGGTTATGGCTGTACTAGGAATCTAATTCAGCAGCTAAAATGAGGGTCCCCAGGGGAAGCCGAAAAAATCTAATAACAACAAATGTTGGTGAGGTTGTGGGGAAAATGAAAATCCCCTGCATTGTTGTGGGAATGTAAACTAGTAATGCTGGTATGGAAACCAAGATAGAGGTTCCTCAAAAAACCAAAACTAGAAATTCTGTTTGACCCAGATATTCCCCTTCTAGGTATCTTCCCAAAATAGTTAAAGTTGTCATATTACAAGGATACATGCATACCTATTCTTATAGCAGCACAATTTCTAATGGCTGACTTTTGGAAACAGCATAGATGCCCATCAACAGATGAACAGATAAGGAAAATGTGGTATTTATACAAATGGAGTGTTTGTTACTCTGCTACAAAGAAAGATAGACTTGAGGCATTCATAGGTAAATGGAAGCACCTTGAGACCATAATGTTTAGTGAGATAAATCAGATGCACAAGCCTAAATGTTGCATGGTTTCTCTTATGTGAGAAAATCAAAATGTATATACACAAATAGAGCAAAATAGAAAATAGATAATGAGCCGGGCGTGGTGGCTCACGCCTGTAATCCCAGCACTCGGGAGGCTGAGACCGGCGGATCCTTGTGAGTTCGAGACCAGCCTGGGCTACAAAGTGAGCTCAAGGCCAGCCTGAATGGCATAGTGAGACCCTGTCTCAAAAACAGGGCTGGGGTTCTAGCTCAGCGGTCTAAGCGCCTGCCCGGCAAGCACAAGGTCATGAGTTCAATCCCTGGTGCTGCAAAAAAAAAAAACAAGAAGAAGATAGATAAATGGAAAGAAGGGAGACATTCAAATGATTCCCTCAATTACCTATTCTGCTGTTTCAAAAATATTTTAGTATGTACAATAATTTGTTCCATTTATACTACAGTTTCTTGTAGTTCATTGAAAGGAAAAGTTTATGCCATTATTTGTTTGTTTCTTCTTTGTGGAAGAGAATCTTTTGGTGTCCGAGTAACTACTTTGAAAATAATAATACACAATGTATAACTATGGTTATTCTCTTAGTAGTTTGCTATGAAATTACAGGCTGTTTTTCCATTAAAAAAATAAATAAGATGAAAAAGAAAGGAAATTAAGAAACTTGCAGGGGCCCTGTGGCTGAAGCACACCAGTACCAGCCTCCCTCTCTCCACCACAGAGCACATGGCTGAGCTGGTGACCCAGGGCCACGCCCCCTCACCGTCTGTGAACTACGCCATCTGGTAAACCATCAGACCTCACCAAGCCGGGCCTTCCCTGTCTTTACAGTGGGGAGAGCAGTGGTTCCCGGCCCCGGGCGGTCTTGCAGGGGTGACTGTGAACATCCAGGTGAAGTGACCCACACCAGGTCTGGATCGTGGTAAGCACTCGTGCCTTCCTTCCTGGAGCTGCCTCCATAAAGACAAGGGAACCCAGTCTTTGCAAAATGCTTTATTGTAGGAGCTGACATAAAATTCAGCAAGTTAGCCACAGTGTCTGTAATTGATCCTCTCCATTCTCCCACACTGGCTGGGCCCACAAGATTATACCTTGATTTGTGGGATTACACCATCCTGCATCAGGACAATTCCAACCTGATGCCCAACTGCTTTACTTAACTCACAAGTGTCTCCTGAGTGTACTGAAATCAACCAGGGTTGGCACGGAACAGCCCAGCCTCTTAGTGACATCAAGGGGCCTCGGATGGGAACCTTGCCTTGATCCTTTGCCGTATACATGAAGAAACTGAGGTCCAGAGAGAGACAGCGTTACACCAGTGCTGCATAGCGGATTACAGCAGGGACCACGGCCCCACTGCACTCCCCATTCCAGTACTCTTCCCATACCACGGTAAACTGACAGCTGCTGCCGCTTACAGATAGGGAGACCAGGCTTGCACACGTGCTTCCCGCATCTGCTGGGGCCACCCTCTCACAGGGTTTTTGGGCACTGGACCGAGCATCAGCAGCTTGGACTCTGGGCCTGTCTGCTCTAAGAACATGCTGTGTGAACTTGGACAAGTATCCTGGACTCGCTGGGACCTCCGCGCTGATCTCCACTGTTGAACATTTCTCCAAGGCACTGATGTCTTGCAGCTGAGTGACAGGATGTTATCATCAGCTCACTGATCTTCTTAGGATTATTTGACACCTCTTTAGTAACTAAACCTAGGTAAATCTCTAGCTACCTGCAGACAGAAGCACCAGGACACAATCCGGCCTCCCACCACACAGCCCTGTGAAAAGGCCCCGCCTCAGGGCTGGGTCACTCTGCCAAAGAAGAGGATGGTCGCATTCTCCACAATGGCCATCAGGAAGGGCCTATTGAACGTGACCGTTCTGGAGTTCGGAAAGGCTGATCGGAAGCTGAAGACTGTCCCTGTGCCTGACGCCGCTCTGGTTCCCGACTCGTCCACCTCCACCACGGCTTTGTGCACCACCTGTGGAAGACACCAGGCATCACAGAGCTGCCAGGGGCCAGGAGAAGGCTTCAAGGCAAACATTAAAGCTTCTGCCTATGAGCACCAGTGCCAAAGCATCCGTGCCCAAGTGAGCCACAGAACAGGAGGAAACGGTAGCTTGGATGGCTACCCTGTCCCAGGCGCTGTGCCTGGGGCTGACCGCGTAAGTCGTCATTCAGTGCTTGTGCTGTCTCAGAGTGCGGTGTGACTCTCCAGCTTCATGGACAGGAGAAAGGAGGCTCAGAGGCTCAGGTGTTTGTTGAGAGAGAAGGTGCTTGCCAGACCCTGAGTTTTGACTGCTTAATTTAGGGCTCCTCCCCCAGGCACAGTAGAGGATGTGGTTTCCCATGGCAAGATGGGCAAGGCACAAAGGAAAAGCTTTGCCTCTTGGGGGAAAGAAGAGGTGGCAGAGAAAGGAAAGGAAGGAGGGGCAAGGAGGGATGGGGCGGGGCGGGGCAGGGCAGGTTTTGAAAGGGACGCACCTGAGACAACAGGATGCTGGAGTGCTTGAAGATGCCAGACAGGTTCGCACTGTGGGTGAAGATGTCCCTGATGCCCAGCTCGGGGAAGATTTTCTCCAGGTGATAGGAGCCCTCAAGGGAGAACTTGGGAAGATAAAGATTGAGTCGCCTGGGAAAAGAAAAGAATCTTTCTTAGACTGAGCATTTATCAGACCAAGCATTCCGGTCACCTCACCTTGGCCACTCATACTTGCTGGCTCTCTGTCCAGGAAGGAGCTCCCTTCGTCCTGGACTTGGGCAGACTGCAGGGATGCCACATAGGGATCTCAGCTTCCAGCCCTGTCCCCGCCCCCCAAAGTGGGCCAGGTCCCAGTCCCGGGTCCCAGGACCTCGTGGGAAGTCTTTGGGCTTGGAGCTAGTTCACTGGCTGGGTGGGTCCTTCCCCCCACCACGCGGTCCAAGGGCATGGGTCTCTTGGGGCATGGGTAAGGTGAGGCTGGCTCTGGAGTGGTCTGAAGAGGACCTACCTCCGCATCATCATCTGATTCCACTTCCTCAGCGTTTTCTTGCTTAGACTATTCTCCACCTGCCCCATCTTGCCCTGGCTGGGGAGAATGAAGTAGGCGGTGGCATTGCCTTCGTAGGGGATGCCCACCACGGCGCACGAGAGGTCCTTGTCCAGGAAGTAGAAATACTGGTCCTCGTGGTTCATCATGGGCACCTGTATCTTCTTCTCTCGGGTCACGTAGAAGTCCTGATTCTGAGTTGTTTTGTTGTTGAAGCCAATCTCCCACTTAGCTAAACAGGAACACGGGGTGAGGAGAATAAGAGGACTGTGAGTAAGCTGCAGGTGAAGGGAGCCGGGCATGAGCAGAGTCACAGAGAGCTCCCTTTTTGCAGTGGCCTCAGCTGCAGGGATCGCCTAACCCCTTAACTGCCACGGCCGGGCCCCTTCCTGGCCTCTTGTCTCACAAAACAAGAAAATTGACTTTCAGGTCTTCAGAGACTCAACCTCTACTGCTCTTTGATTCTCTGATACTATGTAAGGCCAGGCATGCAAGCGAAGAGGATTTCAAAACTACGAATGGCTGAGAATGCTATCTGATCACGGCGCTGTTTGCCCTGTTCCCCACATTGGATTCTCGCCTAGGTTTGGGAGAGAAGTTTGTAAAGGCCCAGGAAACGCACGCTGTTCGATGTTGTGTATTTCTTTGCTTCTGCTTCTTTTCCTAGCTGCTTCCCAAGAGCGTCTCTCATCAAAGCACTACAAGGGACTGTTTTTGAGTTCTTAGTCCTAACCAAGGTTAGATTCCCCCCGCTGCAGCCTGCTGTCACGGGGTCAGACCTGGACTAAAATCCAAGTCCCACACTCACTGCTGAGGTCTGTCTGTGTGCCTTCCCTTCCCAGATTCCTCCATCGATGCTGCAGCCCCCAAGGCAATAGTGTTAGGAGACCGGGCTTTTGGGAGGTGAGTGGACGGTGAGAGCGGAGCCCCCACAGTGGGATTAGTGCCCTTATAAGAGGATCCCCAGGGGCCTTCTGTGCTCCTTCCAACAGGGGAAGATGCGACCAGCACTAACTATGAACCTGGGAATTTGGCCTCCACGGATACTGGATCTGTGGTTGAATTTAAACTTCCTATCATCCAGAACAGTAAGAAATACATTTCTGTTGATATAAGCCACTCCCATTTCTGATATTTTGTTAAAGCATCCCACTGCACCCAGACACTCTCCCTCTGTGATCACAGGAACGGAGGGGGTGTTAAGGATTGCACTCCCTTCCCTCATCTCTTCTCCCTTCCCCTCTCCCTCCACCCTTGCCTTCCTCCAGCCCCACTCCAGGTGTGTGCAGGGCCCCTCAGGTCTCAAGTCTGGAAGGAGAAGTGAACACAGGAGCCGCTGAAGCTGGAGATTGATCACACACACGGGGCTAAAGCAAGGCCAGCCCTGAAAACACGGAGAGCTCAAAGTGAGCCCCAGAAACAAGCTGTGCCCAGCTCCAAAAAGGCCAGGTGCACAGGTCAGGCAGGCAAACAGGTTGCTAGGCAGTGGGGTTGAAACTGACACCATGCTCCCAAGTGTATAAATAAACCTGCTTGCCCTGGTTGAGCAGCTCCTTCTCTCCCATCAGGAGACCTCAGCTTTGGTCTCCTTTATTTTCACACCCTCTTGCTGTCCCCCCACCACCACCCACCCGGAGACATGGAGAGCTGCACTGATAAGCAGCGGAGAGCAAGGGCATCCACAGGGAATGTTGGGAGATATGGACCAGGCTGTTCTCGCTGAGGAGCAGGGAGAAAGCAGCTCTGCAGGGGAATCAGCACCTGTCAGGACAGCCTGGCTGTGAGGGAGTCCCTAGGGGGCAGAAAGGCCAAAGATGGGGCAAGGGCGGGACTGGGAGTGCCCCCTACCTCCTGTGCTCCTGCCCCGAGTGGCATCAGTGTCTCTGCCCTGATGGCCTCAGCGGACTCCTGCTTCCCCGAGGCAGGGCCAGCTCCCCCTCTGTGGTACCCCAGGTTCAGGGCCAACACCGTACACAGCAGGTGGCCTCGACCTCTCCTGTGGCAGCCGGCTGCTTCGCTCACATGGACAGGCCCTAGAATGGACGTGACCTCACCTCCTTTATGCGGGAGGGCGTGGGTATGGTTTTGACCAAAGCAGCAGCAGAAAAGAGAAAGAAAGTACTGGCCTCACCTTTAAAGAAAATGTAATTCACCACCACCATGGTGTCAGTGCTGTCAAGGTTTTGGATCAGGTCCGCGATCTTGCCCTGGGTTTGCCTGGCCAGATAGTCATTGATCTGCTTCTGGGCCGCTGCAGGGTCCCCAAAGTTGGTGGAATAAGTGTCCGCCAGGTACGTGGCCATGACGGCAAGCCGGAAGGTGCTGTCGATGACCAACCCCTTGTCAATGAAAAGGGCGTTGCCGAGGCTCAGCTCGAAGCCGTTTCTGTGCCTAGTGAGCCTTGCCAACAGACGGCGGAAGCTGTAGTGGAACTCGGCTGTTGCTTGGCGCTGGGAGTCGAAGCCCAGGGCCCCCAGGATCTGTGCCTGGGTGTTGCCCTTGGCCCCCATGGAGAGCATGGCCAGGATTGTGGACACGCTCAAGGGGGAGAAGACAATATTCTGTCCGGGGGAGGCGGAGGCCAAGGCCCTGTAGAGTTCCAAGGCCAAGACCCTGGCGCTGGGCTCCTCCGGCTGCTTCTTCTTAGCCCGGAGGCGGCGGGAGGGGGCTCCCTGAAGGCTGAGGAGGCTCAGGCACAAGAGCAGGAAGAGCCGCATTGCTGCCGTCGGGTGCTGAGGGGACAGTGGGAAGTGTCTCAGAGAGGATGCAGGCCAAGGAAGGACGACAGCCGCGAGGCAAGGGCGCTGTCCCTACTGGTCACCCAGCACCGCCCCAGAGAGGTGTGGGGGCACCCATGATTTGCCAGTGAGGGCTTGTGGATGGGGACATCGACGGAGGGGAGAGAAAGGAGAAGGCGGAGGAGGCGGAGACCCACAGCAGGGGACTGGCCACCAGGCTGGAGCCGTCCCCTCTTGTCCACACCAAGGTTCACACTGGGTGTGCCTGGGGGCCGGAGGGCTCCCGTGTTCCGCCCAGTCCACATCCCTGAGGTTGCCAGGCAGCGAAGAGCTACCACCCTGCATGGCCTCCCACCTTCCCCTTTCATCTGGTCGGGCCTTGGCAAGGCCCTGCGGTCCTGGCAGCACCGCTGGCTTTGCCCTGCAGAACTCGCTGAACACACAGTGAGCGACCAGGATGCAGCTGGGTCCCTGCTCCTTCCCCCAGGGCTGCCCCAGGCCACTCCTATCCCTCACCAGAGACAGCCTGGTCCCACATCGGAGACGCTGTCCCCACCTGAGGAGCTCGGCCCTCTTCACGTGAACATCTCAACTGCCCTCCTCCTCCATCAGGGGCTGCAACATGTCCTTCCGAATTGCCGGGCATTTGACAGGACCCTTACAAGATCCAATCGAATGAACTCGAGGTCACTGGGGTGGGCCCTCATCCAACAGGACTGATGTCCTTACAAAACAATAAAAGAGATTGGGACACACACAGAGGAAGACTTTTGGGGACACCGAGGAGCCACCTGCAAGCCAAGGAGAGCAGCTGGGGGGGCCTACGCTGCCTGCCTGACCTTGACCCTGGACTCCAGCCCCAGGCTGTGAGCCCCACCTAATGTGCCCACTCTGCGCACTCGCGTGGGGCTGCCTCATCCCGGGCCTTCAGTCCCCACTCAGATCTGCCTCCCAACACCTCCTCCACCCTGGACCTTCCCCTGCCTGTGCCGCCCCAGCCAGCCCCAGCCGGGAGTTCTCCAGCGCCCAAACCCCTTCACAGTGAGGAGCCTGCTGCCTGGGTTCGAATCCCAGCCCACTGTGATTGACATGTGTGGGGATGCCAGCACTTCCGGAGCACCGTCCCACCCAGGAGTCGGGGTGGTGGCAGCACCGACACCAAGGGGGCCGGAGTGAGCCCACCACGAGTGAGGCGCCCGAGCCCTGCCCTGCGTGGAGCAGGTGATGGAGCTGAGGGCGTCGGCTGCCAAGCCCCACCTGAGACCCCACTTCCTCAGCCTTCCCATGGGTGCCAGCTTCACACTTGCTCCCCTGAGCCAGGCAGGAGCTGGGCCAGCTCCCGGTGACACCCCCAATCTGCAGTTCTTGGAGTGTCTCCTCTGTACCTCCACATGCACCATGTCCTCGGTCCCCAAACCCAAGTACACCAGGACAGCCTGCTGTAGTCACGTGATGCAAAGCAAACCAAACCCAGAGGACCCCACTGGAAAGAGCAGCACTGGAAATGGGTACAGCTCGGCCCACGTAGGGGAGGCCCTGGGAGAAGCTGGGCCCCAGGTCAGGCAGCCTGGGGCTGCAGGCCCGTTGCAAATACAGAGTTGCATGGGTCAGACAGGTCGCCCTCCCCAGCCCTGGTCTCCAGATAGCACCAGGACTTAGAAGGAGGCTCAGCGAGAGCGCTCTGTCTGCAGAACCTCTGGGGCACCAGGAGGCAAACGGGCCGCCTCTGTGGTCACCAGCCGTGCTCTGTTAGGCCCTGGCCGCCCCCACCTGTTGACTCCTTCAACCCCATGCCAGAGCCAGGTGGCTCTCCACTTACAGGTGGGTAAGCCGAGGCTTGCAGGGTCGAGTCTCTTGCTGGCTGCAGTTGAGCTTGGACTCAGACCCCCTTCTG
>RJWT010005931.1:0-30034 GCA_004365215.1 Cuniculus paca | reverse complement strand
ATGCTACACATTTTTCCATTTTTTCCTTTGCTACTTGACGTCAAGCACCAGTAACATAAGATTAAAAATTATGTCTACATTGCTGTGCCAGAATGTTTTTCTCCACACAATACCAAAGCAACTAGCTAATTCAATAAATGCAATCACAAGAATTATACATACATAGAAATATTGTAACAGCATCTAGTATTGAGCTAGTGGCATTAGTGGTATGGCCTCAAACAATTACATTTTATTATGGGTAAACAAAGAAATGTAATACAGAAGGCTGTGAAAGCTACACTTAGTGAAGTATCTATATGCAAATTTGATTTTATTCTTCATTCCTCACAAGCATTTCAATCTCTTTTGTGTTTTCTTATCACTTTTTTGAAGCAAAACTACTCACACTAATACTTTTAAAATTATGACAAAAGACATAGTTCCTGAAATGTTTATGTTATTTTCCTTCATAAGTGGGATAATAATTATTTTTAGGCCAAAGATAGTCAATGTAAATAAACTTTAATAAGTATGGATGAACTGCAAGTAAACACATTACAGCTGAAATCCAAAGTGCCCCACTCCACTGCATATGGAATTACATTTTAAGTGACCTATTTTCTTAGTTACAAGGAATATATATTTCCCCAATTATTATACTATTACACATTTTACTCTTAGTGAGGCAAAGATGTTATGTGGTTAAATGTGTAAAAATGGGAAAGAAAATTAAAATTAAAACAACCAAAATAAAATTTGGATCTTAGAAAAAGAAAAAAAATGAGACTGTATGTATATATTTTCTTGTTGCTGAGACAAAACATTCAACATTTATAAAGTAGGAGAGGGGAAAGTTTTTTTTTTTTTTTTTTTTTGGCTCACAGATTTAGTCCATGATTGGCTTGATGCAAGACAGAAGCACACAACAGGAAGGCGTGGCAGAAGAAAGCTCTTCAACCCACGCCATCCAGGAAATGGAGGAAGAAGAGAGGAGCTAAGGACAAGAACACTACCAGGTCACTGTCCCAGGAATCCACCTGCAATCAGGCCCTATCTCCTAACAGCACATTCAGCTACTATACTTATCGGTGGAAGGATCCACCGATGAGTATAGTGTTCTATTATTCCATCAACTTCCAAAACATGAAACTTTGGGAGACATTTTATATCTGAGCTGTAACATTCTCTCCTTGGTCTTCAAAAGACTCATGTCTGTCATGAGTCATGACATGTCATACTATACAAAATGAATGAAGTGTATCTCTAAGAGACACCAAATCTTAAAGGTTCCAATATTGCTGAAAAATCCAGGTCAAAAGTCTCTTCTGAGATTCAAAGCAAATTTTTAGCCATGAGTCCTGATATAAAATACAAAAGAAAGTTAAACACTTCTAACATATAATGGCAGAAATCTAGTGTTCACATCTCAAAAGGGAGGAATAGAGGCATAGACAGAAATCAGACTAAAGCAAGACTGAAAACCAGCAAGGAAAACAAAAAATCCTGCATCTCTAGGCCTGGTACCTCAGACAGGTTGTGGTAAATTGTGAGTTCTGTAGGACTTGTGTTCCTTCACCTCTATAACATTGCCAGTTACAGCCCACACACCCTCTCCTTTAGGGTGGCCCCACTCACTGTCTGTGGCTTTCCTTAGCAAATTTTCTGTGTTGTTGACATCTCTAACTTCTGGGGTTTCCACTGCATATTTGGCTTCACTGTCATAGCTTCACACATTGCTGTCACTGGAGCACACTATTTGGTCTCTCTAGCTTTCTTCTAAAACCTAGGTTGAAGATTCTCTGACTCTACAACTTTTGTATTGTGTATGCCTGTCTTTCTCATTGCTAAGACACTATCAGACATCAACAATTTAAAGGAAAGATTTATTTTGGCTCACAGAATGTAGAGGTTTCAGTCTGTAATATACTGGCTCCAAGTCAGGGCAGCACAACAGAAGAAAAGTACTTTCACTGAATGGTAGCAGGAAGTAGAGAGAGACTAAGGAAGGAGGGTGCAGGTATACCCTTCCAAATCATTTCACCAGTGATCCGCCTCCTACCAACATCTCATTTGGCTAAAAACTCATTACTGGACTAATCCATCAATGAGTAATAAGTCCCCATTATTTGATCACTTTTCAAAAGCTCCACATAAAAGGGTATGAGGCTTTATTGGGGCATTCAGAAATAAACCAAAACATTGCCTGAAAAACCATCACCACATAGGTGGCACTGGTGTCCTGCTGCTAGTGGCAGCAGTAGCTGGACACCCTTGAACCATGGACAGTAGCCTCTGGGTACCTGGATTGCTGAGTTGAGTGAAATGAATTCCCAAATCAATGACATAGGCCTCTCCTTCTAAAGCAGGAGTCACAGGGGTTCTTTTCTCAAATGAAAGCATTTATAGTTTTGAGTTTGTGATGGGGATCTTACTGATTCCTAAAATTCTCTCCAAGTATCTTTAATATTGTCCTAATGTAAATGTAATGTATTTGACTTCTTTTTAGTGGTAATCTTTCAGCAGACTCTTGCTCCATGACCTCAGCTTTTTAGACACTTTTTAGCAACTTCAAACTTTTCAAATAATTAAACTCTGACTTTTGCTCCTGCTTTTCACTGTGGATCTGGTTAAAAGCATCTAGCAGCATCCATGCTTCAGCCTGAAATGTTGGTGCTTCGAAATTTCCTATATCATATCAATTAGTACACATAGCTTAATTTCAGTATCCTGCAAAGTCTCGTAACAGGCAAAATGAAGATTTTTTTCTGCCAGAGTACAACACACCTGGTCTCTAGTTCAATAGCCAATTAAGTCCTTATTTCCAACTATCAATTCCTGGGCCTGACCTTTACTTTCCAAATTCCTAACAGCATTTTGTTTTTCTGAGCTCTAACCAGTATTGCAAATCAAGCACCACTCACAGCATTCTAGAGCTTTTCCAACCTACATCTCCAAACTTCTCCAAATTCCTTCTGCAAACTAGTTCTGAAGACTTCTGAACCACATGGTCAAATGTACTCAGAGCACCAACCCCACTTCTCTGATACCAGTATCTCTGCTAGTCTCTTTCCAACTCCTTGGACAAAATGCTTGACACATGTTACTTAAAGAAGGAGAACTGTATTTTGGCTCATGGTTTCAGTCCATAGTCAGTTGACTTCAAGGTAAAAGCAGCACAGTGTAATGAAACAATAAAAGTTTTTCAACCCATGACATTCAAGGAGCAGAGAGAGAAGAAGGAAGCCTTAATGAGAATACACTATGAGGTCATGTCCCCCCAAACCGACCTGAAACTAGGCTTTATCCCTGAACAGCATGTTCAGGGACTGAACACACCAATGAGAAAATGCCCTGGTGAGTAGCAACCATATCATCCAATCACCTTCCAAGCACATTAGACTTTTGGGGGATACTTTAGACCTAAGCTATAACAATATGGAATCTCATTTTTAGAAAGGATTTGTTGCCATCTACCAGGAAAATTTCCAAAAATATAACTTAGTATGTATTGTGATTCCTGAGGCAAGGAGAAACTCCCCAAATCAAACCTATTGAATTACATTATAAAACTTCAAACTTTGTAGTGACATGTGAAGAGAGTCTTGTGTTCCTTCGTATCCCCTCTTTTCCATCTCTTTGAGGTTCCTTGATATTACCCAATAGCACAAAAAGCAGATTTTTTAATAATGACAAATTATCTGAAAAATATTTCACCAAAGAAGAATGAAAGTAGACAGGGCAGGGGATGTAGCTCAGTGGCACAAGCACCTGCCTGGCAAGCGTAAGGTCGTGAGTTCGATACCTGGTACAAAAAAAAATGCAAGTTGTCAATAAGTATATGAAACAATACTCAACATCATTAATCACCAGGATAATGCACATCAAAACCAGATGAAATATGTTATCCCAGTTAGAACAGCTATAATAAAACAGACAAAAATATTATTTCTGGTAAGGATGTGGAATAAGAAAACCATATTCTGTTGGTGGGTAATAAATTAGTAAAGGCATTATGAAAAATAATTTTGAGGTTGCTCTAAAAATAAATCAGAAGTACTGTATGATATAGTTGTTCCACTACTGGATATATATCCAAAGTAAAGGAAGCCAGTATATCAAAATGTGAGTTGGACTCCCATTATTTCTGACATGAAGTTACATTGCCCTCACCTTGTCTTCCAGCTGAACATTTGTTAGACTGTCCAGAGCTTCTGTTAATATTGCTTAGCATTCTGGCATAAAACGAAACTTAACAGATGATAGAGGATAAATGACTGATATTGACAAAAACTGTAGAATGATATTTTTATTAGTACATGTTTGTAGTACACAGTGATTACATTCATTTTGGGAATTGGTACATGAGCATGATATATCAATTTTTTTATCCCCTTCTTCGCCCCTCCCAAGCCCTCCCCCCATTTTTGGGACCCATTATCCTATTTTTTTACATGTCTAAGTATATAATAATCGTGTTTCTCATAGATACTATGTGTTTTTTTTAGTTGAGTTAAAGTTCATTGAAACTTTTGATGTTTTGTAAAAGTAACCTAACTGGTATGATTATACAAAGAATTAGCACAAGAACACCCTTTGAGATTCTCAGATTGACCTGGAAAGATAGTTCTGTGAGTGGAATAGATCCAATAGGATGATCTTTGCATGCAACATTTTGTAATTTTTCATTGGTGTTATAAATACAGCTTCATTTCATTCTCATAATAGTTTTAGGAGGTGTTTAGCATGTGGTGGTAACCTTAAAAAATTCTAAACAGGATATACACTTGCATCAAATAATCAGAAGAAAGGAAGTAAAAAATAGTATTTTAAGACCCCTGTGGTAGATATTAATTCTTTACACAGTAAATGTGAGAGATTGAGGATCCCAACAGGAGGAGATTGTCAGAGGCACTGGTTGTGGGAAAAAGGCTTGGGAAGAGGGCATCAAGAAGCTCGTGACAGTGGCTACTTACCAACGAATATTTATTTTAATAGGTAGGACATGCTGGAACAAGACAGTGCATACTCACCTGGAATTTCTCAAATCAGTTTGACTTTCAGAATCCTTTTTCTTTATGCTAGAGTTATTAATATTCACCAGACTTCACACTCAATTCATATGCATCAGAAAATGTTTCATTAAGTTGGGCACAGTGGTGTATGCCTATAATTTTAGCTACAGGGAACTCTGAAGCTGGAGGATCTTGAATTTGATTCCAGCCTAGATAATATAGTGAGACTTCAAAAAAAAATCTTCATTAAGTGTTATTTCTTTTGGAAATTTATGATTGGAGAATAATTAACTGTGATTCAGGTTTAAATTCTATTTTTGTTGATTCGTTTAGCCTGGTTTATTCTACAGGAATCTGTCATTTATAGACACAACAATAAAACTGAGTCTAGACTTACTAAATACCTTGATGACTTAAAGTATTAGCAGTGATATTTTGGCAAGAATCAGGAGGTTCTTTTTCATCACTAGGGGAAAATACTCAACACCTACATATTAAAGGAAGAGAGCTTTGTTGTGAATCATGGCTTTCAGAAGATTCAGTCCATGGCTGGCTGGCTTCAAGGTGGAAACCACGTGACAATAAGGCATGGCAAAAGAATTCTGCTCACCCTGGCAGCTAGGAATCAGAGATAGACCAGAGAAGCCAGGGACCATAACACACCCTTGGGTCCTACCCACTTCTAACCTAGACACCTCCTGACAGAACATCCATCCACTGATGCGCTCCCATGATCCAATCACTTTCCAAAATCTCGGCCTCTGAAAACATGGTTGGGGAACACTTTAGATCTAGAAAATAACATAAATCGTGATCATAGTTAGACAAAAAATATTTATGGATTTGCATGCTTAAAAGGAAAGTGTTAGGTCTACTTAGGTCCAGCTTGATGTGGCTTCTTCACAAACTTGACCAGACAGTTTATCTTTGTACATTTTTAGTTCTGTTCCCCGGAGATGATTCCATTCTCATCAACCTTCCTCTATGTTCTTCTACATACTGCTACATGAAATTGGCTGTGTAGGATCTTCAGAGAAGCTGCTCCCTCTCTGTGCCCCACAAGGAAGAGGGAGGCTTTTCATGGAAGGCCTGGATTTCCATCTAATTGTGTATGTTAGCTTATAAGAACATCTTCGAGCCAAGAATAACAAAGAGATGTATATGTGAATTACATAAGATTTAATAGGGAAAGTTGAGTATTAAAATTAAAAGTGAGATGGTATTAGAAAAAATGGACAAATAACTCCCAGATTGCTCAAAACATCAAAATTCTAGTTACAAATTGTTTTTGTTCAACTAGTAAAATAGAGTTGGTTTAAGTTTTGAATATTAACATATCCTGAAAGCTTCATTTCTAATTTGCAATTTTTCTGTGAAAAAATAAAACCTTCCAAACTTCATATTTTTCCATCTTTAGTAAGTTATTCTGTCTTTTATTACCAATTTGTGCTGCCTAAAACTACTTTGATTTGTGGATGAAAGCCCTGACGAATTCTCTAAGCTGTAATTGTCTCATTTACAGACAATAAAATGATTTATTATGCTTTTATAAAACTCTTTTTGATGCAAAATCATGTCTTAAAGTTAAATGAAACTTCTATATATTAAAATGATCCATGTGCCTGTTCTAGACTATTTCTAATTATCTTCAGTTAGTTGGCTCTGCAACACATTAACATTCCTTAGGTACATCTATATAAAACTTTATGTATCTTTACAATAGTGAATCTAAAAAGTCTCTTATCTATCAATGTTATGAATAGTACAGGAAAGGTACTATAATTTGTGAACCAAAAGTAACAGTGCCTCCAAAGCATTATTTACTTTCCTTTATGTCCTGGGAAGTATGTAAATTATTGTTCAGGCTGCCATTTGGTTGAAGTTATGAGCCAAGCAAGGATCCAGGAGCTTTAAAAGACTGTCTTCTGTGTTCGTATAATGACCCAGTTCCAGCCTTTTCATCAAACTCCAAATCATGGTACCATGAAATCACTAGGAATAGGATGACTGTCCTCAATGACTACATATTTGCCTCATGACTACTGCCATTCTACAAGTATTCCATCAGCACAGGCTATGATGTGTACATCCAAGAGGAAGCCACACATTTGACAGCATCTGAATGTGTGGAGTGTTCAAGGGATCCTTATCCCCCAGCAGGGCTGGGTCCAACAACTAACATGGCATGGATTCTACTCTGCTCAAGTTTATGATATGTTTTGAGGGTCAGGAGCATGAAGATCACATTCCTTTTGTTAGAACACTAAACACAAAAGAATAGTATTTCAACAGGACCAACCTTTGAAGTTGAGGAAGGCAATAAGTATTTCTTTAAGAAGTAAAGATGAGGGTCATGTAATGCTGGAGTTACAGTACCAAATATCACAGCCACTACAGCATAGTTTCGACTAAGATACAGCTACTCAGACATATATACATCTTTTTCCACAACTCCCATGCACAAAGAAAGGTTGTGCAGTAATTATTGTTACTGGAATGAATAATTTTGTGAAATATGGGAGATTGCCCTCTGTAACCTCTAAATGTTTTTTTCAGTGCTAGCATTCAGTGATTCTAAGAGAATTTGGCATGAACCTGTGTGCCTGCACATTATCTCTTAATGCTGTGTTTTCTTGCATAGACAAGGTTTTTGAGGAGAACAGGCCCAGGAGCCAGGAGCAGAATGATAATTCACGATTAACAGGAACGCCACCTGTCTCAAGATATCCTTCCCAAGAAAGGTCAGCTGTGGCTGTGAGTAAATACTGTTCCCTGGCAGAATAAATGCACTGCATTGTATGTTCCTTGTCCTCCTTATTTTTGCTTTTTGTACTCTTGCCTTCGCAAATGTTGACTTCCCAGGAAAGCATGAAATGTCAAAAGTGAGTATGTTAAAGAGGTGAACACATTTCTTTTTCATTTGTGTTTATATGGCTAAGGAAGATTGAGCTAGAAGAAAAGTGGATTTGTCCTTGAACCAAGGGGCTGAAGCTGCTGTCTTCTTGGATAAGACTATTAGAAGCCAGGGGGAAGATATCAAATGCTGCTGGAATAATGATTTACATGCAGAAGAGGAGAATGAATCAATGCTAGGTCTGCTGATATGTTAACTGGCCAGTCACTTATGGCAAACAAAATTCAATGTTAGAGAAGTTCCAGCTTAGAGAATTAAGATTGGAGAAAACTGTTACTGACATGAAATGCTCAAATACAAGGTGAACAAGACAAAGACATATTCAAATGTGAAAAGGTACATTAGCAGAAATAAAAAAGAGAGAGAGAGAGAAATGCTTTGAACAGGACAAACTCCTTGAAACCATTACTCCATGGACTACTGATCAGGGTAATATTTAAATTCATAGACGTTAGAGTGGCTCAAGTGTTAATGCTGCCCAATCCTATTACTTCACTTCTGTCTCATTCAACCATATAAATAAAAACAACCCATTGAAGTATGAGTTTCTTTAGTTACTCAACAATACCTGTACCAATCTTAGTATCTGAGATATGTTGGTAGAGAAGCAATTTAATGTCTAACACTAATTGCAAATTTTTTTGTACTTTCTCAGAGTAAATATGAACACATACACTTATATACATAGGCCTATACATGATTGTCTGCTTTTAATTTTGCTGGGAATTAAAAATAAACAAGGGCTACTGACAGTTTCATAACTTTTGTAGCGCATATTCACACAGAAAAAGAAAAGTATATTCTCAGACTAAATGGTAGTTTTGCTTCAAATTTTTTTTTTGAGAAACGTACTGTGCTGACCTTATTTTCTCATGCCACAAATTTAGAAATTAATTATGAATTGGCACCATTCCTTGAATTGGCATTTGGAATATTTTGACCTATAGTACATTTGGACCAGAATAAATTTATGCTCCCTCCCCTATTCCTGCTTCTTTGTGTGCATATTATTTTGTTTTCTCCTCTTTCCTCCTGTTCTTATTATTTTTCTTCCTTTGTTTCTGCTATGCCTTAAGATACAAGAGGTGTAACTTTTTTGATGTTGCAAATTCAGTTTATCAAGATTTCTAACAAAGACGTTAGAAGCTTGTCTCATTGTTCAAGATGCCCCACATGTTACTCTGCAACCAAGCAATGGAAATCATTTTCAGTACTGGGAGAGACAAAGTGAAGAATCACTTTGTGCAAAGATAGGGACATACTTAGTGCTGGGATAGGGCTGAAGAGCTGAGAGTAAAGCTAAGGAGACAGTGTGGAACATGATAGCTAGTCAGAAATTACAAAAAAAGAGAACTGCACCTCAGTCTGGATAGAAAAGTTAATGAAACATATGCCAGCCATGGATGCTGGGGCCGCACTGAAAGCAGTTGGTGTTAAATATGCAATTATTATTATTATTTGCAGTGAATTCCCAAGATACCATGCATTACAGATTGTTACTGTTGGAAGAATGAGGAGATATAGAGGTGGAGGAGGGAAGGGAGGGATGAGAATGAAAAAAGGATTTGAGATGTGTTATGCACACGTACAACTCTACACAAGGATGTAAACACGCACCACACACGTGGACCAGTAAGCGATTATGAAAGAGAATTCCAGAAAAAGACCAAATTATTACTGTTTCATTTTTAACAATGTCTTCTTCATGTCTCAGATACCTTGAAACAAACTTTTCAAATGGACATGTCAAAATATACATTTTCATGTTTTTGATTAGAGGATGCTACTTTTTCTTAATGACTTAGTTTGAGGAAGTACTGCTTGTTAAGCTTGTTACAAAGAATTAAAGGATTCTTGCATGAATGTGTGCTCACATTCATCTTTCACTGCCTTCAAAATCACATTAAAAGGAAATGAACCCAAAGAATTTGCTATATATTTAGTTTAATTTCATTTAAAGACTGTTTTATGATTTATGAAAATTCCTAGTGACCCTAGTCTTCTTGAGTTAATTCTGGATATGAGGATTATCCTTCACTGCCTGTTTCATGCTCCAATAGATGTCTTGCAGCCTCAGTCACATCGCCTGCCCCGGCCAGAGGTCCTGCCACACACTGTCCCCTCCTGATTTCCTTGCTTTCATGAGCACTGTCATTGTTCTTCTAGTCACCTACGAAGGGAAGCTTATCCTTCACTCAGACCCCCTCTTTCTCCTTCACTCCAAACCGTATCATTTGTTGTTATATGAATTTGATTCTGTTTTTGTAACTTTTAAATCATCTCCCCTCTCTTCATTCCTTTCTCTTTGATTCTAATGTAGGCCACCTTTATCTCTACTTCACATTTAAACAAATATTTACCTTCTGTTTTTCTTCTTTCAATCAACATTCATATTAATCTTTCTGAAGTTCAATTATTTCTTCTTCAGTGTCTCCTCATTCCCTGAGAGAGAAGACCCAAATTGATCAGGTGAAAACATAATCTCTTTCCAATCTTACTTTGATTAGATGATTTTCATCACCATAAAACATGCTCTTTTTTTATTAAAAAATGTAAAAGAAAGGAAAATCATGCCCCGGCCCCACCTTCTGTTCCAGCAACTGCCCCATTTATTTTCTTCTCCCTAGAGCCAAACGTCTTGAATCAGTGTACAAGTACCCTGATTGTCTTCATTTCTCCTGTCACACGGTCTCTTGAACACATTCCAATCCAGTTTTGCCCTAACTAAACTTACAGTCCTCAAGGTCATAACTTTGTGTCACTGTATGTCATGTCATTTTTCAGTATTCATTTAACTTGGCCTATCAAAAGCTTTCTGATAGCAGATTACCTTTGTGTTCTTAAAACACTGTTTTTTTTTCTCTCAGTTTCTGTATTCTGATTTTTCTCCTGTTTTCTTTGCTAGGTTATTTTGAATGAAGACCCTTGTGATATCAAATTCCCAAATACTGAGCATCCATTTGGCTCATCTTGAATCCTCTTCTCCACCAACATTTACTCAATTTGATTATTTCAGTCTCAGCATTTTATATACTATTTATATTATATTATATTTCTATCTCATATCTACATTTCTCCCCTTGTAGTTCAGCCCAATGCATCTAACTGCCCCAGTAACACATCCAGCTGGCTAGCTGGGGTGTATATCAAAATTAATATGCATTAATTGAGTTCTTGATGTTCTAATAAAAAGCAAAGCCAAATTAAACAAAAATAATGCCTTCTGTAGTTTTCCTCCATCAATCATTCTTTCAGTTTCAGAGGAGAAAAGCCTTAAAGTATCTGTTTGATACTTCACTTTCTTTCATATGTCACACTTCTACATATTCCAGCCTCTCATGATCATCTTGACTTTTTCATGCTCTTCTCTCATCTGGGTTATTGGCCCAGCTTTCTCACAGCTTCCACTCTTGATTCCTGATATCTTGTCTCCATGATATAGGTTGATAGTTGAAAAAGAAAAATTAAATCTAGGTCCTTTTGTGACCAAACCCTCCAATGGTTTCCTAAATGTCACAGACTAGAATTCAATGCACTTACTGTTTTGTATGGGGCCCTAAATGAACTGGTCACAGGTTATCTTTCTGTGCTCATCTCACACTAAGTTTACCTTCATTACCCGTCCACCCGTATTATCCTCCTATTCCTGACATGCTTCCTCTTTGGTGCCTTGTGCTAGCATTTTGCTTATTTGTTTCTGGTAAAAATGTTTTTCACTTATATGTCCAGATGATTGATTCATGCTGTGATGAAAAAGTCACTTTCGTGAAGAGGTCTCTTCTTCAACTCTTCATTCTAGCATTTCATGATTCTATTTTTTGTATTCCTTTCCTTTGTACCATTGTCTACTGTGATGTGTATTTTAACTATTAATCTTGTGTGACACTCGTCACTCCAATGGACTGATGGCAAATATTTTTTGTCTCTTTTGTGCACTACTAGAACAGCCCCTAGATCTGCACACATCACACAGTAGATGTTCAATAATAAACTGTGAATGGATGAATGTACTTTCTACTATTTATGCTTTGGTGCAGAAATACATGTGCTTTTCCCAGATGCACAATAATTTCTTTTCCTTCCTTTCCTCGATTGAGCAGCTTCTTCCTTTGCCTGGAGTGTCTTTCATCCTTTTTCTCAATCTCTGCAAGGTTAAATCTCTTACACCTTTCCCATGGATTCAAAAAGGTTACATTGTCTACTGTAACTGTGCAGTGTTTTTCAAGCCAAGGAGCTCTGGACTTTATTTTGATGCCCATCATAAACTGTCCACAACCAAAAGTGACCTCTTTCCTTTCTGAGCATGCTTAGCATTCAGCCAGCTTGCACATCTTACATTGGCACTCAGCTCTCCCTGTTCATTCCCTCTGAATGCTGTGTCTAGAGTCAGTTGTGCCTTCTTTTCTCTCAAGACGTTAGACACTTTAGATTTGACTCTCTTGTTACAGAAATATTCCACGTGTCTATGTTTCTTTCTGCTTTTTTATCACTCTTTTCATTTCTGTAACCTTAACTTATAGAGAGTGCCCCAAAGAGCTTAACATGTTTCTATTTCTTTATATATTTCTCCTCTCTCTGGAATAATTTTCAATCGAAGTAGATTTTAAACTGTGGTCTTCAGAGGCCAGGAATTTTGCAGTTTCTCTTTATAGAGAGAAAAAGGAATTGTAGGGAGTTAAGAGAATTGAATTCCTAGAATCTTTCTACATCGTTAGTCTTAGGTTCTACACCCCTTTATAACTATTCAGTGTACCGGAACTGAACACAAATGAATGCACACACACGTACTGTGTCTTTGACAAAACAACCCTTTTTCTTAATCATATTTTTTAAAACCAGATATATTAAGTAGAGCAATTTCCAACTTCCTTTTAAATCAAATTTCAGACCACATTTATGATACTAATTTGAACTTGATAAGGTGCAGGTAGTGGTCATTGTCTAGGTTCAAATTCTTCCAAATAAAATCATAGGCAATAGAGCAACAAGATGCTTTCTGAACTTCACTTGCTGCATCTTCTCTTTACGGATGATTAAGATAAGCCCTAAGAGGGATTAATTTGTTCCCATTCACACAGTTACTTAGTACAAAAGTAAAACGTTGACAAAAATCAGAAATAGGCTTCATCAGAAAGTACAGTCTATGTTCCATCTTGCCAAAATAACGAGTATCTCCATTAGCTTTGTATTAACCTGATACATTCCTCAACCTGTTGAATGTGAAATCTACCTTCATTTATCAAATATTCTGTGTTTAACAGGTGAAGTTTTCTAGTGACTGTTTCTAAAACAGAAGGTTTCTAGTCTGGTTCTATTTAAGGAAGGTTCCAGTTTTAGAGTCAGTGTTATGGAAAAATAGAAGCCAAAATGAAAAGAAAGAACTAAAAAATAAAACTTATGAAGTTAAATTGTGTAGTTGATTGTGAAGAGTAAATCCTTATTGTCTACTCCAGAAGGGTCAGAATTATTTAGGAACCTCAGCAGGGGCTAACAGGACAATCAAGAAAGCAGTCATCTCAGATTAATTTTCTTCCTGTCATCTATGCTATGAGACCTTGAGCAATTCATCTGATATTTCTAAGCCTTCGGTTCCTCATCAAACATTAAAATGGCAATGATAATATCATTGCATAGATTAAATTAGATAAATTATGCAAGAGACACTGCCTCAGATTATTTTCTTAATAAACTGTAGGTATTGTTAATTGAGTGACATGCACTGACTAATAATACAAAATTAACAGGGAATATATTACATTATTAATATGATTTCTAATGTTAAACACATGGACTGAATAGTCTTACCTTTCTGTTAAACATGCTCAAACCAATTGTGTATTTATGATGAAACTCTGAACCCCCATCTGTTCTGCTGATTTTAATATAGAGCTGCCTTACACACAGCAAATAATAAATTTTTGTTTCAGTATCTTTCAGTTGATACAAATATGTCATCTATCACATAATGTTCCTTGTTTGCAACCTAGCACAGATCTGATGATGCGTGACTACGCTTTATGTTATTTGTTTAGTTTAAACAGAAGGAACAAAACAGACCAACTTACCTATGCCATCACATCTTCTAAGCCAATATCAAATGCCTTGGTGAGATTAATGTAATTTGTATGCAGATTCCTGGGAGGAAGAGGGAACTGCTGACCTCCTGATCTGCTGCTTGGAATCTCCGTGGACTCTGAAACAGAGTTTAAAATATTAATGCCTTGAATAATAAATTAGAGTACATAGTAAATGAGGTGTGAGCACAACAATTTTAATTAGTTTTAGGCACATTTTAATGATTGTTTGGCCATTAACTCCAGTAAACATAAAAATGCAAGGGAAAAAAAGATGTACGAGCTCCTTATTACTTAGCTTTGTTTCAACTGAAGCCTTTGCAAAGATGTATATCATTTTAATTTTAGTTCCAAAGGCTTTTATGTAAATTAATTGCATTGGAGAATTGGCAAGAACATTTTATTCAATTTGGAACAGCAGTGATTATAAGCTTTACATTAATATAACAACAATTTAACAATGGCTGATAGATGGGCCACAGCCATGCAATTATCAAAAGTGAGCCACTCTCTTGATCTCTAATTAGGTCTATAAGCAAATAGAGTTTTGCCGGCACTAATTGCCATATTAAAGCTGGCAGTGAGGTAGCAAGTGAGCTCACGTTAAGGTAGTCAGCACAGGGTGCTGTTTATCCAAAGGTTTTTCCATTTTCTGATTCAATCAGATATGTAATTCAATTATATATGTTGTGGAAATAGACATTTAAGGGAATTGGAAAACGGTCTGCTCCTCGCTCTCCACAGCCATTTGTCTCATTAACTGCAGGCATCGGTACTTGTGTCTGAAGAGTAAGTATTGGGTTGTATTTTCCTGCCACTCCCTCTACCGCTTGTTCAGAGTCCTGTCCTCTAATAGCTCTGACTCGGCACCCAGGATATCCAGTGTTACGTGCCAGACAAATGCATAGATGGGAGATGTACAATTCCTTGATTTGTTGCTCTACTTTAGCAGGGATTAAACAACACTCAAAGGGGATTTGGAAGGCATTTGAGCTCCAGGCTAGATATTGTGGGACCAATTTTAAAGAACCCAGGAAATCCCTTTATTCCTTTTGGTCATCGACTAAAAGGTTGGCCCATTATGCAATAGATTATTTGTTTTACTTTTTTTTCTCTAGCTTATTCCAATGGGTACATCAATAATGCTTAAAGGGGAAAGGCAATTTCATTTAGGCACCAGGATGAGTTTAAACTAGATCTGGCAAAGGGGATTTTCTAGGAAAAAGTCTACAAGAAATCAAACTAGAAAGATAGTAAAAGGATAGATTTTAAGCGATCTCAGCACAAAAAAGGATTGATATATGAAGTAGTGCATGTGTTAATTAGCTTGGTTTATGCAGTCCACACTGTGTATAGTTCAAACCACCTGATGCAGGATATAAATTTATATCATTTATTAATTTAAAAATATGTCACATAAGTGTGATTCTAAAAGGAAGCTGACAACTTTAAGTCCTTCCCTAATGTAAAAGAACAGGCCTGGAACCATATTCAAAACAGACCTTGAGTCGCACAAAAGTCTACAGCATAGAACCTCATCAAATGCTACCAAGGAGGAATTTCAGATCTTTGACTAGATCCCATGGACCCATAGCAGTTCCATGCAAAGAAATATTGTACAAAGTCCCTAAAGAGAAAAATTTGAAAGCATGGGGTAATTATTTGTGGAAAAGTATATGAATATGAGCACCGTTGCAAGTCACTTTGAAAGAAGTCATATATTCCTTTCTCTTTCACACATTTGGGCTTCACTGTCACTAGTAATTACTATCTATTCTAGAAAACTGAGTATTTGTGTTTGAGTGCCTTTGCACTAAACAGTTATTCTTTAGACAAATAAGAGGATACAGTGGTTTGCCTATATCTTACACAGCGAAAGGCACATCTTAAATGAAGATCAGAATAAGCATCTCTTTGTCTGGCCCAAGGTGTGCTGTGCAACAGGAGAGAGAAAAGCCATTCTCTGAGCTTTTCTGACATGAGGGCAAAATTGATGGAGCCTGACTTCCTGTTCATAACCTCGACTCACTAGTGCAAACTACTACTAATGAAACAAACCTGCCACTAACATCAGAATAAAGAACTGAAGTCTCAAAAGTTGTGTATGAATTTGCACATTGCAGAGGAGGAGGAAATTTCTACATTGCCAGGGGAATTGTTGGGCAGGGGAACAAGGTCACGAAGATGAATGTGCTCATGATTGCATTGCAGGAAGGAATCAGCCTCTTAGGTGCTTCTCCAAGCAAGAGACGAAGTAGTTAAAAAATAAAAGAAAATAAACATGAGAAAAGCTATAGTTGGCTCCTACAGTTGAATTTTTGTCACTTGTTACAATGTCTCCAGATTACCCCAATCCTTTGGTGAAATCATTAATACACATTGCCTTGTGTGATTGTGCTGTGCAGAATGAAATTATAGAAACCAAAGAAAGTATGACCTTCCCTTCATCATCAGCCTGGGGTCTGGTATTCATGAAAGAACCCCTCATTGCATTGCAGGAGTAGGTCCAGAAAACCTTTGAGATGCTCACTGACAGCAGAGTTGTCCACTGAACATAGGAGAGGGAGACAGTTCAGCTTCTGGAGGGTCCGTTGGTGGAAAGCTGCTCTGGCAGGTGTCTGGGGAGAAGGGAGCTGGTCTTTGTCTCTGGTTTATATAATCTTAGTACTTAAACGTTCAATGTATGTGTGTGGGAGGAGGGCGCAGTGTGCAGCAGAAAGAGTACCTAATTTTGCTACTAAAATGCTACTCAAAGTGTTATTTTTTCTCCCTGTCCAAATTTAATAACTCTTTTTTAGAATTATTTTGTCATAATTGTATGTGACTGGGAAAGGGCTGCCACTTGCAGCTCGGTAGCAGTCCTGGCAATTCTCTGACTGGACAAGGAAAACCAACTCCCTGAACTTTAACAAGAATTAAAATAATAGCTCCTCTTTTGACTACCTACTCCATGCCAGAATGTTTGTACTCCATGTCTGAATGTGCATATATTTCATTTTTAAGATTATACTAAAATGTGGGTATTATCTTTTAAATTCTTTTACAAAATATTTATTTTTTATTAATACATATTCATAGTACACAATTTTTGTACTCATTATGGGGGGTAGATATATGTACATAATGTATCTTAATTATTTTTATTTCACTTCACCTCTCTTCCTCCCTCCCTCCCTTCGTCTCAAGATCCCTGTCTCATTTACCGAAGATCTAGCTTCCCATTTCCTATTGTCTGTGTTTTCCTTTGCTCTTTGAATTATTTACTTATTAGATTTCTAATTTAAGAGGAGTCTACCAGGAAGTCCAACAATACTTTAAAACTAATATTCTAGCACTATGTCTTGGTGAAGTATTCTTTGAGTTGTTGGAAAGATCACTAAGTATCAATGGTCACAGTAGCCAGGTTATTTTACATCAAGTTCATTGCTGAAAACAGGAAGTCCCTGGAATAAACGCTCTTCAAATAACTGTCTTTCTAAAAATTCAGTGTTTGATGTTATTTGTATTAAGGTTTTGTGTAGTTCTGCAAAACTTAGCATGGTTAAACTTTTACTCACATTACAAAGAACACCCACTTAACTGAAAAATCCTAGATAAGTTACACAGTGAATTTACAGTAGATGAAGATGAAAAGAATGGTTAGTTGTTGCTGGAGGGTGATTAAAACACTGGAGAAGGCAACGCTGACCTCCTTAGAGGATGTGTGATGTCTACAGCAAAGCAGTATGTACCTGAGTCACAGCAGACGCTTTCTGAGAAAGATGGACATCAGAGACTGTCGAAGTTAGAAATTGTGTCTTGAAGTGGCTCTGGCTAATAATAATGCTCAGCAAGGCTAAAAATGTAGCACCTTAGCTGAGTTTTGATTCCAGTTTTTGCTGTATTTCATATTGCTTGATGTCTGTTTTTTTCATGGCCTTGACCTATATAGGTCAATAGAATGTTGAAAAGTAAGACACTCCTGATGTCACGCATCAGACAAGAAATGAAGTCCCTAAGAGGTGAGCTGTCTGGCTTCATGGCACGTGCTCTAGCTTTGTCCTAGTACTTCAGAGTTCTAGCAAGGTCTTCTCCTAAAATTCTATTTCCAATTTATTCAGCAAGAGATGTGCATCATTGGACTAAGGCTAAATGGTCATTTTTTTTATTTTAATGTGCTTGCCCTTAATTAATGGTTTAGTCTTTCAGACCTTCATCTGTTACACTTAAATGGATTTTGTAATTGGCTTTGCGTCACAATAGGTTTGTTGCCCCATTCCAGTGCAGAAAAGCAACCAATTAGTTCTAGCTCCCCATTCCTTCCCACTTCCTTGAACAACTGCCCTGTTTCTAATTGCTTAAGTACAACTAATACAACTCAACAAGATCATAGCTGGGCACTGCTAATGCACTTAGTTAAAAGATGATTAAATTTATTAAGCATTTGGACCAATATAGTTCCTAATAAATGCATTGTGAAGATATGACAGTCCTGGTGAGTGAGTTAAAGACTCATTATTTGGGCTGCTAGTGTTTTCACATTAAAACTGTGATTCTTGTCAAGTCCATTAACTGTTTTACAAAAGAAGAGCTGTCATTTCATTAAGCTGCTCCACACATATTAGCAGCTCCAGGGTGAATTCTGGTCACTTCCTGTCTGTGTCACGATGCTTTCTGAGGTCTGACTTTCCCTAGTGTATGCCAGCAGCCTGCAAGTCTTCATTGTACAAGAAGGTATCATGGGTCTAAATGAAGAAACAGCAATTTATATAAGAAGTGTAGAAAGTTATACTGTGAACTGTTGTCTTCTTAGTTGAATTATCTCAATTTTCAGAAAATAAAAAGAACCAAATCTATTGAAATCAGAGTATTAGGCAACTAACTAAATTTACTTTTTAGTGAAGGGCACATCAGGAATTGAAATTCAGATCTTCTACCTTCTCATCCAGTGTTCTTTCCGTAAAGCACTCTGCCCAACAGATGGACTTCCTGTGTTAATTTCCTTAATTCTCCATTTAAACAATAAATATCTACTGAGCCACTTTTCTATGCTAGGTACTATTCCAGTGATGGAGTTATATCAATGAACAAGGTTAAATTCTTGCCTACATGTCACTTAAGTTCTAGCTAGATAGATCGATAAATCAGCTTAAAAGTGTATCACATAATGTTCAGTTAAATAAATCAGAAAAATGGAATGGAGAATAATGGGATGCCCTTTAAAGTATGGCATTAGGAAAAGCCTGTGTGAGGCTGTGCTGCAAGAACAGCAAATTGGCTGAACGAAGGGTGAGAAACAAGTCACGCAGAGAAGAAAATTGCAAAGGCCCTGAGGCAAAAATAAATGTTGTGAGTTTGTGTCCACAGAATAGCAATGAAGTCAGTGTGTCCAATAGTGAGGTGGCCGAAAATAGCAGGAGATGAGTTCATATTTATAGATAGTGATTATTTCTTGTTCCTATATAAGTAGAATTGCAAATCTGGGGAAAAGAGAAAGAATATGCATCTCATCAAGAAGGCCAATAAGTGGCTGTATAATATGGAAATATTAAATTTTCTCAATGATAAAACAAATTCAATCCAACAAATGACCCCTCGAGGTCTGTGTTCTATCTTAAATTCAACTTAAATTGACTAAGCAATGATAATATGCAAGGCATTGGAAGGTAGAGAGCAAAGTGAATTTCTTTCCTGAGAATGAACAAAATAGCAAGAACAACAAGAACAAAAAGTGAATAGAGCAAAGAAAAATAAAAGATCAGTAAAGCGGACTATGAGAAGACCTCGAGTGTCAGAAGTTCAGTGGGCGTTTGGAATGCTTGCTGGATGACGCAGACTGGTAAGGTGCAGAAGGTGATGGACACTCTGGGAAGGAAGAGGAGTACTTTGATATGTGGTGAGACAGGTGCCCAAGAATCGCTAACAAGTTGAGGGATCTGGATGCCTGAAGCGAAGAAGGTGATTGGCAGCCCTGTCGTGGGAGCAACGAGTCCTGCCGGTTGGAACACAGAGTAAAGAGGATAAAATAGAAAAAATTGAAATAGTAATAAAAAAAATCTTTAAATGTTTTGATTAGGAAATGGACCTAATTAATTAGGCAATATGCACAGGGTGCACGAAAAATACAAAGAATGTTTAAATATTTTTTTAAGTTACAGTAAAAAACACATTACCTTTAATCCCCTTCAAAATACTGTCCCTTTCTTCAAACACGCTTGCTCCGTTGTTCTTGCCACTTTCCAAAGCAGTGCTTGTGAGGAAAAAGTAGGTTTGTGAGGCATCTACAATGGAACAGGAGGCGTGGCACCATGCTGCTTCTGGCTCTTCCCCGAAGTCAAAACAATCAAGGAAGTTGAATGTCTTGCATCAGTTCAAGACTTCTGTGCATCCATGACAGTGCAACCAAAGGTGCTTATGGAAGAGGTTGTAAATTGATTGACTGTTGGCTTTGAACAAGGCACTGGAAGACACGGAGCCAAGTGTTTTGAGAGGGATTAAAGGCAGTGACTTTATTCCTACAATTTTTTAAATTTAAGCACATTATATGTTTCCATCACAGCTCTAGCTATTAATAGTTTTGCACCAGAGTGACCATGATAATGGAAATGAATTAGATTCCTCTTAGTTCTTTAGGCAGCTATCATCAAGGAATATAAGTATATTTTTGAAACCTTAAAAACTTTTGAAACTCTTGTACCCCTTGAAATCTTACCCATACCCATACCTATAGACAGGTAAAAATAGAACTTATTTGTTTGAAAGTGGGTGAGAATTCCTGACCTCTTAACCTCTTTTTCCACATCTGATGAAGTCCCAAAGGCATTTGCAAAGAAACCAAGGTTCATGAGACATACAGTTTAAAAACCATTCAGCTAAAGCATTGTGGATGTACCTTCATTTTTAACTCTTCACTTGGTAAAATATTGCATTGCATTTTCTTTGTTTTAAAAGATATTCTTTTCAAAAATGGATGAGTCGTCACCACACACATCTCTATACTCCACCCATTTCAGTGTTGGTGATCAGGTTATGAATATGACAAAAACCTCAGGTAGAGCATGTGTCATTAGAGCAACCTGCTTCTAAGAGGCTTCAAACCCTTGGGATGGAGCAAATGGATTTTTAAGTGGTTACAAGAATTCTGGGAAACATGAGCAAGTTTCATGGTCTATCCTTTTTAAAAGGTTATTTTCCTAGTGTGAGCTCACTTATATTCTTGCAGACTTCAATCTTCTGAAAACGGAAGCAAGAAGGAGGTCAGTAGTGACATTTGTCAGCCAATGAGGCTATCAAAAGGAGCAGAAATGAATGTAGACTCACCTCCCTTCCCCTTGTACTCAACTAGATGCTAGATGTGAATGAACAGCACAACACCCATTTGAGTTTCATTCTGTTTGAATTTGTCACTGGCTCAAAACAGGAGAACTTGTAGGATTTCTGAGTTCTCATAAATGGTATTTCCTCCATTTCTTTAGCTCCTTCTCTACACTAGTGGCTCTAACTTCCCTTTAGAGAGAAAATTTACACTTCTCTCTAAAGACTTGCCTCTTCTGGTTACTATCAAGCTTTTGGTACCCACATTTGCCTGCTGCCCTGTGAGATTGGAGCGGACCACCAGGAGTCCATGTCCTGTGCAGCTGTAGGACCAGTGGATTCTAATCAGCTGCACCCCACAAGAACATGTATGCTCTGTGGTGGAATTTTTTTTTTTGTGCCAGGAATTGAACTCAGGCCCTTGTGCTTGCCAGGCAGGCACTGTGCCACCAAACTATACCCTCAACACCACTCGGTGTGGACTTTGTCTCCAATTCTAAAACGGAAAGATTGAGGAATTGAGTACTAATCTGGCTGGCCCAAACTACTGTTGGTCCAGTTAGTTCCAAAGGGCTGGCTTCATGGTTTATGCTGCTAGGAGTTGCTGTCTATTCCATTTTATAGCCGGAACTGAAAATTCTTTCTTCTCTCTTGCCATAGAAAGAAATGGCAGTTAAAATCACAGGAGAGAAGCTTAAGGAAGATGCAAATTGGAGAATGCATTTAGTTTTGTGGAATATGATAGAATTAATAGTTAAATGAGCAATTTAGGTTCTTACCCTTTCACAATTACTTATTAATTTAATGATATTTTAGATAAGTTAGGCTTTCTGGGTTTCTCATCTTTGCCAGTGGTTTGGGAAAAAAAATCCCAGTATTTCACAGGTTTATAATATACCTGGTATAATCAAGTTATGTAAAATGAACCAACGCACTTGGAGAAATCTGAAGTTTACATTTAAATGAAAAAAAAAAACTTAAACTTGACATATATGATGCATCCTGTTTCTGAAAAACACCAGAGGTTTAAATCAAGTCACCCTCCCATCTTCACTCACTTTAAATCAAGAAAATGGCCAGAGGACTATGTGATTAAAATAGAACACAATAAGTGAGATTTTACTGAGTAAATTAAGATCTTAGTGTTTATTTCTGGAAGCAGGAATTGGTATCACTTATGCCAAGGATTAGGCAAAACAAGATAGAAGGAGAATGTCGGTGTTTACTAATCTGTGTTAAAAAGTGTAGATTAAAAACACTGTGCAAATGCTAAACTAGTCACAGAGCCTGTCGGCCGAGACTGCCTGTGTGACCTGTGGGCACACGAGAGACGGAGGGGTGGAAAGACGTCAAGGGTGAACCAGCAAAACTCAGGAATCTCTCCAACCAGTAGCTCCACTTTATCACTTTCATGTGTTGAACTCCCAGAATTGATTAAAGACTTGCAACTAATGAAAAACCCAAAAGCCAACTTTGCAAACTCTGCCTGAAGAACACCATTGATAACTATTTCACTGTCTACTAAAGCTATTATTCATGTCTAAGGATAATTTTGACTGTTACAAAATTTCAATTAAATTTCAAAGAAATCCATTTCTTGTACTTGCTCATTTTATTTCTATCAGGCATAGTACCTACAAAAACTACCTACCCCTTCTTTTCCATGGTGGATTACAGATGCTGAAAGTCTGATAACTTACTTGCTAGATCTGTTTTCTTTCCATGAAAAGATTGTAATAGTATGTTTTTAGAAGATAAGGTTTCATGAATTATTACCATCCTGCATTCTCAAACATGGAAGTGCTTCTGTTTGTTAGATTCAGAACAGTTATTTGAAAACACTTCTTTTTTTATGTCACCCATATGTGAGGAAATGAGCTAGAATATGGCCTCCTTAATTGGGTCAGTCTTGGGAAATATTTGTAACCCATTAATCTGTTGAAATGCTTTTTTTTTTTTGTGATCTTTTGTGACTTAATGTTCTTATTGCCTCAAACTTCAGTTCGCAAATTTTTGGGAAGCTTAATATCACTGCCAGAAATTCTGGAAAAAAACTCAGAACCTCTATTTTCATGGTCATTCCTGGCTCTGGACATTAATCACTCTAAATGTCAGTTGAATGATTATCTCCACGTTCTTCAATACCTGTGCTTTTCTTTTAACACTTAATTCTCCCTGATTTAACCTAAAACCTTTATGTCTCTTTTCTCATTCCCACATCAAAAGAGATTCACAAATGATATGTTCTTTACATCAAACTATGTTGACACTTTCACTTGGGGCCAAGAGCACTTACTTAAAATAATGCAAATTCCTTAAAGTAATCCTTGGTTGTGTAAGAAGTCCCTTGGCCATTTCTTGGAGACCTTTGGGCTCTGGACCTCTTCTTGTCCAGGCCTCTTTTCCTTCTCTTTTTTAGCCTTTATCCATTCAGTAGCAAAGCCACCTGTCCTCCATTTTCTTCTCTGGAGCAATTTCATTCTTTTCTTATCCCTAAACTTGAATAGCTGATGTCTTTATTAAAACTTTGAAATTTCAGTTTGGAAGAACTCACCACGTTTAGTTTTGGTTAAAGAGTTTTTTTCAGATCTTACGTATGAGACAGGTTGCTGTTTAAGTTACATATTGGAGTAGTATATTTAGTAGTTGAAGTACCATCCCATATTTTGAACTCAATTCTACTTAATGTTTTTGTTAGATAGATTTTTAAAAAACAAATAATATAGCGTAGAGCTTTGTGCATATTGGAGACAGCCTAAAAACCAACAGGTGTAGTAATGTGAGATAATTATATAGGTTGATTTGAATTTTGTTTCCCAGTGTCTGGCCCTTGCTAAAAGGATTAAATACAAATTATGCTAGAAATAGGAAGGCAAAGGGGAAAAAAGGCTCAAGAGACTGAACAATTCTAAAACTGGACATTCTAGCCATAAAATAACTTATTTCAGCATACTGCCTCTGTGGTCTATAAGGAGTCATAAAAATACTAATTCACAGCACTTTTTCAGAAGCAGCTTCTTTCAGACCTTCAGTAACAGCTGCTTTTGATGTTCAGGAGGGAAACCTGGGCCGATGTTGCATAACTTCCTTTTCATTACCTCCTCCAAGAGTGTGATATGAATTAAAAGGGCATTTATATTGTTCCACCCACCAGAGAGGGAACAGTCTCCTAGATTCATGATTCAGGGCTACAAAGGTTAAACATAGCTCAATTTTCTAAATAAAGGACTTTTCTGCTCCGGACATTTAGGCAGGAAGGAATACAGATGAAGACATGAGAGCATAGAAGAGGAAAGGTATTCTCAGGAAATAAAATGCCTGCACAAGACAGTCAGATCCCTGAATTAAACATCCCAACATTAACTGATAGGAATGTCTCTGTCCATGGCCTTGGTTTACTCCCATTTCAGCAGTGCTCTCTGCTTAAAATGGCAAGCTATGCTGAAGGAGTCTGACGTGAATTTCCCATGTGCTGCTTGACCTACCCAGGTCTGTGATGGATGGTCCACTGTGATGGACCAAAGCAGGAGGAAAACAGTAAAGCTTCTTTTTATGTATACCTTCAATCTCATTCCATTAAATGTCTATTTTAGAGGTTATTATTTATCATACATATTTGATAAAGCTTTCCTATCACTTATATAAAGCAAAAGTATGCACAATTAATTTTATAAGAACGATTTGTGCTTATATTATTTGATCAATTGTTTTCATGTCTATCTTGTCGTCTTAGCTACTACTTTGAAGATAGTAATATACAATATATTAACATTGTTAGTCTCCTAGTTTCTTGTATTGAAATTCTCTCATTGTTTTTAATGCTTTTTCTCTTTAAAATAAAAAGAAAATTAGGAAGTAATAAAAATTTTGTATATTAGTATTCTGAAGTATTTTTTAATTCATCAGGTATCTGTTTACAAGAATTGTTCACAATTCTGTTTACAAGAATTGAGAAAAACTGCGAAAACACTCAATCTCACTTTGGCTGGGACTAAAATTTCAGTTGAAACAAAGTGGAAAATATTTTGGAAATGGCTTGGACCTTTTCTTTTTCCATGGTTCCCAGGAAATAGGATTGCTACAGAGAAAGAACGTTAATGTCTAGGTACGTTTTTAAATAGCAAATAAATGAATGAAGCAAATAAATGGATGCTTCCTTTGCCTTGGTTGCACCTTATTTGGACACTTTGAACCTATAGATAGAATGGGAACCTTGACAATCAAGAACCCATAATCCAGCCTCTGTAGGATCACCTTCCTACATTACATATGATGGAAGATAAGACCCATCACATTCGAGTACAAAGGCAAGCATTTTCTTAGTACTCTATCTCACCAAGGAGGCTAAATTCTTCTACAGGTGTAGCAAATTGATGTGATAATTAAGTTTTATTTTTTAAAACTATACAGTTTTGAAGCCTCAAATTTTATCATCACTAATAAGAGCTTTGAAAAAGACCTGAGTTATAGGAATAGTTTATTGTGAGCTTTAGGTTTAGATGGAGGGAAGAACTTTGATTTTATTTTCTTTTGGACAAAAATTTTTGAATAGAAATTTTCTACACATACCCAGAATGAAAGAAACAAAATAATATTCTGCTGGCTCCAGAAATCTGACAAATATATCAGTCAAAGGCAGTGTTAGTACATAACTTGATTTCTAATTTGAAGTTTGAGAATTCTTCAACCTAAACTCCCTAAAAGTAAAGCTGCCAGTGACTCAGTTGAATGAGGTAAGACTCATGAAGATATACACTTTCCTAAAAGATGATATGTTACACCCTACAACTGGGAAAACCAACAGATATTCGAAATTGCTTTTCTGGGTCATGAAGTAACAAGGGATTTGAGCTGATGTACCCTGATCATTACAACAATCAAATAAACTAAAAATAACTTGGTTCGAAGACTGATGAGGAAACTCCATTGGGAGGGTAGTTTTTCTGTGGGAGTTTTTGGGCATGAAGGATGGTACTGTCACTGATTTATAACTTTTGCTTACTAGGAAGAGCATGGCCAGGCCACTTCTATCAACAAGCAGGCAAAGTTTTCAATCATATTCATATCCTCTTGACTTATTTTCAATTGCCCTCACATGCTTGTTTTGCCTTGAGTTTGGTTTGAGTGGCACCAATCTCTCATGAGTTAGGTTAAAGACAAAAAAAAATGAAAACCTTTGCAGGAACTTGAACATGGAATACGTCTTCCCTTGTGTTCCAGTGGAGATTAAAGTCTAAGTGAATTAGGAATAAACTCTGGCAGCCAATGAGCAGTCTTCGAATCGGCCCTGAGTCATTCTATCATGATTTTATAATTACATCTTCACATACAGCAGATTTACATGTGTTAAGATTCATTGCAAAATGTCACATGAGCACCTGCAATTTGGCATTCCAGTTCTAGCCCCAGTGTATCACACACTTGATTAATAAACTCTGAAGTGCTGAAATGATTCCTTGTCATTAATCATATTCTCTTCTACCTCTATATTACCTGAAATCATTAGAGAAGAAGAAAGCCTGACGTGCAATCAGCTACCTGCATGTTAATGCAATGACTAGACTCTTAGCTCCAAATAGGCTAAAAAAATTAAGTGGGAAATTACAGCTTGATGAGATTTTTATTTTAAGAGGATTGTGTGGCAATCCTGCTTAAAGCAGATATACAGTACTATGCAAATAACCTTTTGGTAATATCAAAAGAATTTATGTCAATAAGAAGACAGACAGAAGTTCACCTACTAGGATAAAAATTTGAAGAGCTCTTGCTTTGGGTAGATAAATGACCCTAGTAGGGTTTCAGGAATCCAAGTCTTTGCCAAACTTTTGAAATAGACCATACAATCCAGGAAACTCCTTGACATTATCAGATATCTTATTCTTTTTTTTACATATGTAATTCACTCATTAGTGCATTCTGACCAGGTGACAATGCAGCCTCTTTGAGGCACAGACCTACATGTCTGTTTTTCAGTGAGGCCCATTACCCTCATAGTCCAGACATTTGAAAAGATTGCAGTGAAATTCTGTACATCTAAGGTGCAGTGTCACACAATTTACATCAGCTGGTCTACAGAGACTTCTTCCCTATCAGGAAAAACCTGCATTACTGTGTATCTATAGATTGATGTCTACTGGCAACATTATAAAGAAGTATAGACTTTTACAAGATGAAAGCAAAGAAAAAATTCTTTCCAATAAGACAAGTTAAATCACTATGAGTGTTGGATTATAATATTGAAAGAGATTTTAATACTGAGAAGAGCTGGAAAGAGATATTTACCTTGAATCGAATAACTCTTATGTTCATATTATTTCTTATAATTCAAATATTAAATCTTTCCATGTCAAGGATCCTGAAAGAACAACTTTGCTCTGTAACTTCCAATAAGATGTTAGTGGAGTTATCACTTAGATGTTCTCTCAGCTAAACACAGCCTGCAATGTGTAGAGCTATTGCGTCTTGCCTTGTTTATTGAATAGAATGATGAAATGCGGTGTTTTTCCTAATTGTTTTGTATTGAGCTGGCACCCCAAATGACTGAAGTGATTATGGAAAAGTGCCATGTTGGACTGTAACATTCTCTGCCCACACTCACATGAACTCAGTCATTTAATTCTGGGATCTTCTCTCATTATTTGTAAAGTGAGGGATTTGGACCAGGTGACTTCTCATGTTTTCTAAGAATCTTTGCTGAATTCACAGAGATATGAGATGTAATTGACACAACATTGGATCTTAGTATTTGCTGGTTAAGTTATGTATTTGTATGGCCATAAGAGCAGGTGTTTAATAAATTTTAAAGGCATATATGTAATTTTGGAGGGGCAGATACCCAGGGTGGTACAAACCAGGAAGAAGAGTAGGGCCAGAGAGTGCAACAACATCTTTCCCTTTCTGTCTACTAATATTTTAAGAAAAACTTTACATTCATCTATCTATCAATCATCTATCTATCACCGATGTATGTATGTATGTATGTATGTATCAATCTGCATGTGTGTGTACAAGTTTATGCATACAATTTTACATATAAAGTATACATAATGTGTAATTTACTACTCATAGAAGTATAAAATATTCTTTATGCTATATTTTATGGAGACATTGATTCTCATGAAATGTTTTTCTATCAAAATTTTATATTTGAAACCAGTCCACAACTACACTTTAACCATAATTTGATAACACTTTCTTCTAAATCTACTAACTCTTTCTCAATAAATATATTGTCATTGCATCTGATGTGCTCCACTGTGAAACTATTTCTTGCCCTGATATAAATTACATTAATTAAATTTAAACCTTTATCAAATTCAGTACCAACTTATTAAGTTTGTGAATTTGCTTAGTAAATACTCAGTGGCCGAGTTCATGCCACCAGTTTGATATTAGTTGATACCAAGTTGGTAAAGATGCACAGAAGCTAGAAATTTTGTGGCATTTCCATCATGCAGATCTAATAGACATAGAAAAGCTCAACTCAAAACCATAAATGATAGTAAAATGAAATAAAATAATTAGAAAACAATAATAATATCTAAGAATTTATTACCTTTGCCTTTAATACAGGTTATTTAATTGTAAGCTTATATTATTTAAGTTTTTATAATGGTCGTGTTTAACAAACAGGCTGAAAACCTTCTAAAAAGTTAACAATTATCTCTCATAAGCAGGGCCACAAGATCCTGAGCAAATTTTGCTTCCAAATTAATTCTGATTTCAGAGATCTTAATATTTTAGAGTATAGACTGGAAGTTCTTCACTTGAAGTACATTTGGTCTTGAGGCACACACAATATTTTTATTATTGTAGTTATTGTTGATATACAGTTGGGTAATTTGTGTAAATATGAAAATGTTGAACTACCTGAGATGGGGGTGGGGGTTCTTTACTGATGGAAAGGTAACCTAGTATAACCACCATGCAAATAAGTATGGAGATTTCCTAAAAACAAAAACAAAAAAACCTAAAAATAGAAATTCCATTTGAAACAGTTATACATCTCAGTATCTTCCAGAAAGAGTTAAAACCATAATATTATAGTAATACATGTGTACTTATCCTATGTTTCAAGTAGTACAATTCACAATAGCTAAATTATGAAAATTGCATAGACATCTATCAACAGACAAATGGATAAAGAAAATGTGGTATATATACACAATGAAGTATTTTCAGCCAGAAAGAAGGATAAATTTGAGTTGTTTGTAGGAAAATGTATGTATCTTTAGACTATAATGTTAGGTGAAATGAATCAGATGCAAAAGGTTACCATTGGATGGTTTTTTTAATTCAAAAACCCAAAATATAAGTAATTTCAAAAGCAAAATAAAGGATAGGTAGAAGGAAACAGGGGAAGAAACACTTGATGATGGGGAAAGGGGCTGGGGAAAGGGAATAGGGCAGGGTAGGTAGTGAAAGGGGATCAAAATGATGAAGAGATGACATGTATATTTACTAATTCCTCAAAATAAATGCAATTGTTATGCATCACAAACACATACTAACAAGATAACATATACTGAATAAATACTAGATGTTATAGTTTGTGTTTGAATGCCCCCCCAAAGCCTCAAGTGGTCATGGACGGGTAGGCCTTTTGAGGTGGCTGAGTCTAGCATTTGTGATTGGTTTCTTGTCTACCACTGGGATTGCTGGTCTGAGTGCTGCACCCACCCAGGGGTAGGGAGCCGGCATACAATATAAGGGAGGGAAGAATGAGTGCTTTTCCCTTTTACCCTTTCTTATGGTTAATA
>RJWT010005930.1:0-29992 GCA_004365215.1 Cuniculus paca | reverse complement strand
ATGCTGGCAGCCATGAATGATTTTAGCAGTCATAAGGAAATGCACACCAAAATATTTAGATATCTAAACATCACAACATCAGTGACTGATCACCACATAGTTCAGTGCAAAAGGTTTAAAACATTTATTTATTTATTTTTATTTTGTGGCACCAGGGATTGAACTCGCAACCTCACACTTGCCAGGCAGGCGCTTAGGCCACTGAGCTAAATCCCCAGCCCAAAAACATTTAGATATATACATAAATACAGCAAATATGGCTAAATACTAGCAACTGGAAAATCTAGATAATGGTTGTAAATGAAATTTAATAATTATTCTTTGTTGTTTAGATACCATTTTCAACATAAAAATGTAGGGAAATGAAAGCAAGTATGCCTGAGTAATACAAAATATATTGGGAGAAAATAGACAGTGACTGCTAATGGGCGTGGGATTTCCTTTTGAGGTGATGAAATGAATGTACACAAACCACCCAACTGTACGCTAAATGGATGAATTTTATGGCATGTGAATGATCTCAAGTGTTACATTAAAAAAAGAGTATAAAGTGTCATCATATACACTTAAGGAACAATGTTCCCATGAGGCTTTACTTAGAACCAACAAAAGAAAAAGTTAAAACAATCAAAGTGTCTAGAGATGCTTGCTCTCATTCACACAGACTCTCTGTCACACACAATTAACATTGATGGGATTTAAAAAAAGAGAGTATAGCATAGAATCACTGCATATTTTGACGTATAGATAAGAGTAAAACTGAAAAGAGGAGAAAAAAACGGGGAAGGCATAAACTGTTTTCAAGAGTCACACAGTTGTGGTGGTACTGGCACCGTGTTCTTAGAATGTTTTGCACATTATGTGAGGTAAAACCAATAAGCAAATGTGGGATATTCTAATTCTGGTGTCCTCACTATCACTGAGAACCAAGGAGTTCAGCCTGAGAAAAAGGCAGACATGGGCTGAATACAGAATAGATTAATTACCACCCAGGGACCCTGAAAACCAGGAATCCTGAAACTTATTTTGAAGCCATTTCAGTATTTTTAGACAGTGGCAGTATACATGGCAATCCAAATGCAAAAGGCAGAGCTGGCAAGCAGCTAAATCCAACACGTATGTGAAAAGTTAACACTGGGAACGAAAGAGGGTACTTACTAAACTAAAAGTGGGAGGAAGTAAGATAACAAAAATGAGGTGATTCATTTAAAAACAAAGTTTCTTTGATAGCTCCTGCTAGGAGCTTTACTTCCTTCCAGGTCTTAGACACACTTTTTGAACAGGCCTTGACACTCCCTGAAGGAAGTCTGCCAAACCACAGGAGCTGTCCAAGGCAACACTGGTCTCCCCCACCTGCCTTACTCCCACTCACCTGGGTACTGCCTGCTGGTTTCCTTCCTCACACCTGTCCAGGGCTCTTTCTCTTGCTCTAGGAAGGCAATCACATCTGGCTTAGAAATGGTACTTCCTGCTGAAAAGAAAAAACATATAACATAGTTCTTTTCTTAAATATAAATTTATTTTTTAAAACTCTGCGCCTGGTTAAATTTATAATAAAAGTCTAAAGACTTCAGAGAAGGGTGAAAGGACTAGTAAAAGATCAGCTTAGATTAAAAAAATGATTTAGAGCTGGATGCAGTGGCACACACCTATAATTCCAGCATTCTAGGAAGCTGACACAGGAGGATTATAAATTCAAGCCCAGTCAGGGCAATCTAGCAACCATTTTAGTTACTTTTTTGTCACCAACCCAATACCCAACACCCACAACTTAAAGGACAGGTTTATTTGGGCTCACAAGTTTTAGAGGTTTCAGTCCATAGTTGGCTGGTAGAAGGGCCTGGGCAGAGGAAAACTGCTCAAGTCATGGTGGCCAGGAAGCAGAGTGAAAGGAGCCAGAAAGGGAGATAAACCCTTTCAGGTCGGGGGCCCACTGCTACTTCTAGCCAGACCCCACCTCCTAACAGCAAGTCAGCTCCACTGCCCCGTATCCCAATCACTTTCTGCAAGTCCAGCCTATGAGCACGTGCATGAGATCGCTGAGAAACATTCCAGATCCAAACTGTGACAGTCACTTAGCAAGATCCTGTCTCAAAATAAAAAAGGGCTGGAGATGCAACTTAATGTGTACTAAAACAAAACAAAAACAAAACAAAAAAATCCTGAGGAAATAGAGGACTTAGTTTCATTCATACGTATTAAGGTCTTGTTCCTTAAAAGAAAATATAACTTAGTGGCTGAGAGCCTGACCCCTCAAGCCAGACAGCATTGTTCAACTCCTCTCCTGCCCCATAGCAGGATAACCTTGGGCAAGTCACTTCAAACTCTGCCCTTCAGTTTTCCCATCCATCAAGTGGAGATGACAACAGTACCTATTCTATAGGGTTGATATTGAGATTAAACATATTTAAAATACTCTGAATATTGTCTTTATATAGTACCACAATGTTAAAAATTATGTTTATTATTACTTTTGCCTCCTTAGTTATTCTTGGGATAGTCAGTCAATGAAAAAGATACGTTTTATGGCCTGGAACTTTCAACTATAAAGCAGGTAAAGGAAATATTTTTTGAAGGAAACACAATGTATCCACTGTGAATTACAGAGGCTCTTTTGATAGAAAAATAAAGACATTATTCTCTTCATAGGTATGTCAGAAGGAACAGGGGTAAAAGAGAACATCTACAGTAATTGTGAGATCAAACGTAACATAAAACCTGGTTTCTTGAATGATAATCCAACAATGAATGTCAATGATTCAAATTGAGCGCCCAATCATTAAAAAATAGGCACAATTACAGAGAGGACCAGCAAAAGGGAGAAAGGTTATTACAGATAGGCAAGAGGCAGGTGCTTCATGGAGGTGCCCATTTTGAACCCAACAAATCTCAAACTATTCCTCTGGGAAGAAGGAAGTCAGCTACCTGTTAAAGAGTCTAAAATTCACAACTGGGCCACCCATTCAGGACCTTCCTCTGTCCCTCTTGAATGGAAGCTTTTTCTCCATAAATACTTCCTACTCTTACTGTAGATAACAAGAGGCATTATGGTAGCCTTATAGATTGCCTTTTACCCTGTTTAAAAGTCATGTACCATGTTCATTGCTTTGTTTTGATTGACTTTACTCTGTTTTGTTTTCTTTGGTTGTATTCTTTTCAAAATAAAGAAAAATAATAAAAATACTTCCTACTCTTAACCTCCGTTGTTCCTAGAATTCATCCTTCGATTTTAAAGAACACAAACTCAGTGTGTCAGACATCTAGCAGCTTGGAAGTTACATTTCCATTATATTATTTGGATTATATGGAGGTCCTATATCATCTCTATATCATACACCATATATCATTTGGAGGTCTCCTAACAAGATAATTGGATGGAAGTAAAAGTTTGTTTTTGCTTTGTAGATTCTGGATGGTGACTCTTTTAGGTAATCAAAATTTTTTGTTTTGAATTTTTATATTATGTCTTTGTCAACTGCTTAGTGTTTTGTTAAAATGATGATAAATTTAAGTTGAGAAGGTTATGATGCTTCTTTAACAGGACATTTGATTCCCATCTTGCATATGCTGCATTTGGTCTATTTGCTGAATTTACTGGCATTCCTTGCTGGACTTGTTAGACAGCAGCGCTAGGAAGAGTAATGTTAGAGCACCCCCTAGTGGACTTCGATATAAAATTCTGTAAAGTGGGTCTTTCATGAAATCTAGTCTATATTTATAGCTCAGGCTTTTATCTATCCCTTACAGAACTTTAACAAACAGTGGTCCTTTGTAAGGAGCTGCCATTATAGAGCGAGAGACACAGCACGCACCACCTCCTTACCCCTCCCCTGTGCTTCCCCTTAAAAGATTACCCCTCCCATGCGCTAGCGACCGCTATGTCCCCTGCTGGGCCAATCCGCAAGGCTTGTCAGCAAAATGACCATATAGGTACTAGCTCTAAAAACTCCCTCCCCAAATACTATAAAAGCTGTACTCACTTCCTCAATAAACGGAGACTTGATCGGAACCCCTCGACTTGTCTTTCTTTCTCTCTCCTGCCTTGCCTCCCTCATCTCCATGCCCTCCCCTCGAGCACCCGTTCTTTCCTAGAATCTGCAGGCAGGTTCAGTCCTTCTGCCAGCTAGTTAAATGCTCTTAGAGCAGGTGCCACACTCTTAAAGCAGAGGACAGGTTTACTCATCACCTTCTGGTGAAAACCCACTGAAGCCAATGGCCAATGGAACATGGACCAGACAAGCAGCTAGATTCCCTTCCAGACACCAATCTCTGGTTGTGTGGACCACTGGAAACTGAGAGGAAAACTGAGGAGTCATGGCCAGGGCTACTCTCTGGTAGATACCCAAAGGTTCCTCAGCAGAACCTGAGTTGTGACAACCTGACTAGGTAACCAGCAGAAAAATCTCCACTTATCTATCATCCCCACCTGCACTCCTCAGTGAGGTGAGGTGACTCTTTCAGGGATCTGGTAGCCTCTGTCCCAGTGACCAGAGATGACGCTGTTAGAGCCCTTTCTTAAAGCATCCATTGAGAACTGAGCGCTCTCTCTGCCAGTAAATTAGAAACCCCAGTTTTTCTCCAACGCACTGGGAATTAACTTTAGAACCAGCTGTTAGTTCACCTCCCTCCGGAAATCAGGTTGAAGCAGCTTACAACTGTTTGCCTTTCAAGAGGAAAGCAGGACTGGGAATACAGCTCAGTGGCACAGTGCTGCCTGGCAAGCACGAGGTCGTGAGTTCGATTCCCGGTACCAAAGAGGAAAGCAGCTATAGGGGAATGATTGTGCTTTGCGTATGCTAATCAACAGTAAGAAAGAGATTTTAGCCCTTCTTTCATGTGTGTGTAGAAGATTGATAGAAGTGCCTTCACTAACAGGTGAATTGTGGTTGCTTGATGATGAGTTTAACCTGTGAGCTTCAGAGACACAGAAATTTTAGAATGAACTTGGAAGAGCATACCCTTGCTAGTAAAGGTTGCCTAGACAATCAGACAGGGCTGGGCCTTCAAGAGGTCAGTGCAGAAGACACCTGTACCTGGAGGTGCATGTGTCAAAGGACAGGCCTCAGAACAAAAAGGAATGACTACACCTATGTATTTCCCCAAGGGATGAACAGCAGTGATTGATATTCTAAATAGGCATCAATCACCCTGGATGGAGGACCAAAATCTCCTTAACCCACCCCTTCCAGGAAAGTCCCATGTGCACTTGCTATGTGATTTGTTTCTCCATTTGATCCCCATTTAATCAATATCACCTAAGCGACTACACTCATATTCCTATCGGTTGACCTTAGTTTTGTCCCACCTCACACAACCTTGTGACTTTCCTTTGTATCAACATTATCTAAGAGACTATACTTGTAATCTTATTAGTTAACTACAGTCTTATCCCATCTTATGATTGACCTTGTGATTTACTCTAGAAAGCTCCCTTGAGAAGCAGGTTCCCCAGGTCACCCACTCAAGACCCCCTTCTTTCCCCTTTAGAAACCTTCTTTCTCTCAATAAATACTTCCTATTCTAAATAAATTAATTAATTAATTCACAATGAGGGAAGCTGCTGTTCCAGAGAACACACGCGACGACAACTGAAGCAGATAACCTTACCCACTGCAATGAGGTTGCTGTAGTTCTCCAACATCACCTCTCTGTACAAGTCTCTCTGAACAGGGTCCAAGCACTCCCATTCCTCCTGGCAGAAGTCAACGGCCACATCCCTGAAGGTCACTGACCCCTGAAACCACAAACACACATGCTATAGGGAAACTGAAGAAGACTGTCTCAAGATAGAAGGAGAGGAGGTAAAGGACTAAACTGTATGAAAGAAACAAAATGGAAAGTCACAGAACACCTGCAAGTTCTTGAAGAATCCCAGTGCTACCGAATAACATGTAGCCCAGTATGTCTGGGAACACACAGAACAACGTGCATTTCTCTACAAAATAATCACAGTGCCTGCTGCATACCTGCTTCACAGTGCTTAGAAAGTGTGCATTTCTACATCATCTTTATTCTGTAAATTATACCAACAACAATAAAAAACATTACATGTCATGTTTACAGTAGCATAGTTTGTAATACCTAAATCTTGGAAACAGCCCAAATGCCCATCAACCAATAAACAGACAAAGAAGATATGCTGGCTTTTTTTTGTTTGTTTGTTTGTTTGTTTTTAATACAATGGAGTACTACTCTGCCATAAAGGATAAACTTCAGACATTGCTAGGTAAATGGATGCACCTTGAGACCATATTCTTAAGTGAAATAATTTGAACACACATGTTCAACTATTGCATGGTTTCTCACAGCAGAGAAAGGGTTAATAAGGACCAAAATCTATAATAGATATTGTGAAATAAAAAGAAAATACTCGAAGGGTAAGGGGAACTAGGTAGGGGGGAGGAGGGAAAGAAGGAGAGGGGAAAAAAACAGGAGGAAAAAATGGAAACTAAGCTTTTAAAAATAAAGAGGTTAAAAAAGGGTTGAAGGGAGGGGAGGGAAAGGGGAAAAAAAGAAGAATCAAGATATATCAAGTACAGGTATAAATTCCCCATGATGAATGTTATCATTATATATATTTAAAATGTACCATAAAATTCATTTTTCAAAAAATGATATGCCCCTGAAACTTTTGTATAAGATATCTTTAAAAACTTAGAAGGGCTCTCAATCCTTAAGTTCATTATGGTGTCAAATATATCAAAAGTATTTTTTTTCTTATCATGACAAGTGATTTTTATAAACTAACCACCCACATAATTGATATACTAGCTTTTTTGTTTTTATTTTTGTGTCCTGGGGCTTGAACTCAGGGCCTTCACACTGAACTACATTCCCAGCTCCTGTTGATTTTGAGATAAGGGTCTGACTACTAAGTTGCCCAGCCTGGGCTTGAATTTGTAATCTTCTTGCCTCAGCCTTCCAGTGTGCTGGGATTACAGGTCTGCACCACCATGCCTATTTTGACATAAAAGATTTAACCACTTTTTGTACTTATATGTTTTGGATAGTCAAAGTCTTTTAAGATATTTCCCCATTCTGGGAATCTACCATCACCTCCCACTAACACCTTAGGTGACAGTCACTCTGTCCTCACCGAACATTTTCCTAAAAGACTAATAAATAAAACAGGTCATCTTATCACACACACAGACTGAGGCTATTCACTATTAAATCCTACCTCCCCAGCAGGAAAGTTCATATTTGGGGAGAAATTTCAGGGCTTTCCCAAATGTGGTCAAATGACACAATCATCTCTAACTTCTTAAGCTCTCTAAAAACCTGTTTCTCTGTGAGAGCAACTCCTCTACTGCTCTGGCATTTCCCTGATGGGAGCAAGCACAGAGCAGATGCTGATACTGTATTCAAAGAAAATATCAACACTGGTGGAAAAGTGAGGCACAAAGACAAAAAGCACTAAACTTCCAATATTCACTGTTAATGACCCAAACTGAGCCGCAGAAGCTTGGATCCTTCGGTGGCAAGCTTCAAGATAAATGATAAGAGTCATCTAACCTAACCTGAAAGTTATCAGACTTCTAGGGGAAGAGAAAAAGACCAACTTACATGGACCATGTTTTTAAAATGATAAAAACTGGTTGGTTACTCTTCTTTAGTCTTCCTCTCCTGAGGAACAAAAGAAAAGGATTTAAGTCATACTGTGTCTCAGTGCCCCCAAAGCAATTTAAATGAATGTAACCATTTCATTCTCCACTTTTATTTCTCAGATACCCCACAAATACATGACTCTCCCACACCTTCCACCTTCACATTCTAACACACACACACACACACACACACACACACACAAACACAAATTGGTAGCAGACAGGAGTCTGGGCAAATCCGACTCTCCTAAACCCCAGGGAACCTGCTATACTGGGTATGAATGAAGAGCACAGGCAATTCTTCCTGGAAGATGCTACAAAATACCCCAGTGGGAGGGATTCCAGCCAGTCCTCCACTTTTGGGATGCACAACCAGGTCTAGAACTGGGCCCCATATCTTGCTCTAAACAGATCCTTCTGTTCTGCACTATAGAATGTTCAGCAACATTCCTGACCTCTGTCCACTACTTACAAACACCACACACACCCAGGTGAAAACCTCTGTTCTAAATCAACAGACCTAATTCTCTTGGGTCATTGATACCTGTGAAAAGCTTATGAAATTACACACTTCCTCTCCCTACAAAACTCACATTTATCAATTTTCTTTTTTTTTTAAGACAAGGTCTCACTATGTAGTGCAGGCTGGCCTCAAACTCACGGGGATCCTTCTCCTGCCTCAGGAGTGCTGGGATTACAGGTATGAGCTGCCATGCCTGGCATATTTATCAATTTCAACAACACTTCAAATATAGAGATTTGTGGTCTCTAGGACCATAAACAGAGTCACAGGAACTCAGATTAAGAATTTCTGTCCTATCTTCTTCACAGAATAGAAAAAAAAAATCCTAAAATTCATTCAGAATTGCAGAAGAGCCCAAATAGCCAGAGCAATCATGAATAAACAAAACAAAACAAAAACAAAGCTGAAAGCATCACCCTACCTGATTTAGAGTCCAGAAGTAAGTCTATGCATCTACAACCAACTGAAGTGTGTGTGTATGTTACTAGAGATTGAATGTAGCAAGTGCTCTACCACTAAGCTACATCCCCAGCTCAGTCAACTGATTTTTGACAAAATTGACAAGAAAGTACAATGGAGAAAAAAACCTTTTCAATAAATAGTAGTAAAAGCCGGGCGTGGTGGCTCACGCCTATAATCCCAGCACTCGGGAGCCTGAGACAGGTGGATCGTTGTGAGTTTGAGACCAGCCTGGGCTACAAAGTGAGCTCAAGGCCAGCCTGAACGGCATAGTGAGACCCTGTCTCAAAAACAGGGCTGGGGATCTAGCTCAGCGGTCTAAGCGCCTGCCCAGCAAGCACAAGGTCGTGAGTTCAATCCCCGGTGCCGCAAAAAATAAATAAACAAATAAATAGTAGCTAAAAAAAATTGAGTATCTCCATGTAGAATGAAATTAGACCCCCTTCTCTTATCAGGTGCAAAAATCAATTTGAAATGGATTAAGGATTAAAATATAAGACCTAAAACTAAAACTACTGGAAAAAAAAAAGGAGGAAAGCCTTTACAACATTGGACTGGGCAATAACTTTACATATAACTCAAAAAATACAAACAAAAGCAAAAAGACATGAGATTATATCAAACTAAAAAGCTTCTGCACAGCAAAGAAAACAATCAACACAGTGAAGAGACAACCTACAAAATGAGAGAAAGGTGAAAGCACCAAGATGGTAGTGTGGTAAGCAGCAGAGAAAGAGGCTCTCTGAGAGTTGCTGCCCAGCACTGGAATATAGCAACGTGAGGAAGACAAGAAGGAGGGAAGTGAGTCCCCTGGACCCAGGAAGAATCTGAAGCGTGAACTGAAGCCCACAGAAAGACTGAAGAGAGAAACATCAACAAAGAAGGAGATACTCAGTGGACCCTTCTCCCTGAGAGGGGACACTGTGCAAGAGGAGCAGTTCAAACCTTTGGACACACAGTGACAGCAGGTGACCCCGGAGGTTTCCACAGAGAGATGCAGCAGTGGAAGGAAACAGTGGACATGAAGGACTGCACTGGCTGGGCATCAGCGCTGAGTGCTCAGTCCCCCTGTGCGAGACAGCAATTGGCTGGGAGCCATCTAGGAGAGGGGCTGCCGACCTCAGAATTTAGAGCAGCTGCCAGCTCCATCTAGCAGCTCCCAGCTGGGCTCAGGCCTGGAGAAGGTGCACAGATGGCTGCAAGCCAAATGAATTTGATCTGGGTCTGAAACTAGTGAGATCATCCACTATCCCACCAAAAAGCTACTGATGGTTTGCTAGGATAAATGGGCATGGCAGAGGACTCTGTCTCCATATGTTGTCTGCCAGTGGCAGCAGAAACAAACCTGTAAGTGGACTTTTTTTCTTTTCTTTCTTTCTCTCTCTCTGTTTCTTTCTGTCTAGGTTACTTGAATCTCCCATTCTTAATACACAAATAGCAATCACAATGAATTACATATCCCTAATGTTCCTTTTCTATAGAAAATTGAAGAGACAGACCTAAACTGATCACAAACTCTAAGGGGCTTCACAACATTAATTCATTCTAATGTTTATTACAAAGCCAAAGGAGACAAAACTAAGATTCTAACCCAGATACTCCACATCCAAATCCCTGACTGAACCACAACACTGTGCTGCCTCTCACAGTTCCCACAAAAAAAAACCTCCAAAGGGGCTGGGGATCTAGCTCAGCGGTCTAAGTGCCTGCCCGGCAAGCGCAAGGTCATGAGTTCAATCCCCAGTGCTTAAAAAAAAAAAAAAAACAAACCTCCAAGATGCCCGGGGTGATGGTGCACACCTATAATCTCAGCACTTGGGAGACTGAAACAGGAGGATCTCTGCAAGTTGGAGGCCACATAGTGAGTTCAAAAGCAGCCTGAACTGCATGGCGAGACCCATCTCACAAAACAAAAAAGCAGCCCAACACAGAAACAGAGCTGCCAAACCTCAGCACTACCGGCCAGTAATACAAATTTTACCTAATGGACACCCTGGAAAATTCTGGCTCTCAATACCAAATCTTGTGCTGTCTCTTTCCCACTCCTGAAAGCCTCACAGATGAACTGAAAATCTTCTTACCATCTCCATCTTTCCCCAGCTTGGAAAAAAAAAACAGGTCTTTAAAGATCAAAAGAAGCCCAGTGTGGTGGCATACGCCTGTAATTCCAGCCCTCGGGAGGCTGAGGCAGGAAGATCGTTTTGAGTTCGAGACCAGCCTGGGCTACAAAGTGAGCTCAAAGCCAGCCTGACCGCCATAGTGAGGCCGTCTCAAAAAGACAAGGGCCGGGGATTTAGCTAGAGGCCTAACCACCTGCCTGGCAAGCGCGTGGTTGTGAGTTTGATCCCCGGTGCTCCAAAAAATAAAGAAATAAAGATCAAAAGATACCTGCATGTGATTCCATCTAATTACTGGTCTGTTCCTTACCAAACCCAAGTCTAACTATAGGTTTATTTCCTTGGGATCTTATGAAAAGTATGCACAGGATGATGTGAAAGATCTGTCAAATGGTAATGTGAATATTAAGTGAGAAAGGCGAAGGACAAAGAGATGTGTCAAAGGATACAAAATTCACAACCGTGGGGTATCAGTTTCATTCTAAAATCAAAACAAATAAATGAAATAAAAGTAAAATCAAAACAGCGTTTCTTCAAGTACAAATTCACCCTCGAGTTTTAGACTTGCAGCATTAATGCTCTCATTCTGCTACCGACCCTTCTTTTGAATAACGGCGCGATGGGAGGAGGAGGCAAGCAGGAGCGACTATGCCTCACACTTTTCTTGGAGCGCAGAGCAGACCAAGTCTGAAAGCACCTTCCATGCCACTTTCCCTCACTTCACACAAAAAGGAGCCGAAGTAAAAGCAGCAGCAATTGGTCGGGGTCTGCATAATGGCTGCTGGGGACAGAGCCGTAAGATCGCTGTAGGTCACTTGTAGCTGCCCTCCGGGGGAGCGGGGGGCTCTCAAAGGCACCTCCAGCTCCCCAATTCCCGGCCTGTACATCCTCATGAACGCTTCATCCTAAACTCGTCGGCATGTTACCCATACCGGGGCCGTTCCCCTGCTGCAGCCCGAGTCGCTGCCGAGAGGAGAGACGCGAGAAGCAGCCCAAGAGTCCGGCAAGGGCGACGGTCACAGCCATCACAAAGCGCCCTCAGCGTCCGCAGGCCCGTCTGGTCCTGCATACGAGGCCCTCACGCACGCGCACACCCCCAACTCTCACCTCCGCCATTCGTGCTATAAGCACGCGGACAAACGCACCTGAACTCCGGCACTCGCAGTCAGCGGCCAGAAGCCCCTCCCTCAGGCGACTTCTTCCTCTCACCTGAAGGCCTCGCCCCACTAAGTCATCGGTCCTCCACCCCCGGAAACCGGAAGCAGATTCGGTAAAAACTGGCGCGGTGGCCTCTGGGAAATGGAGTCCTGCACCTGAGGAGTCACCGAAGCCTTGCGTGCCACGGCTCACATTGATCCCAGCATGCAACTTGGGCTCGCCCTCATGGCGGCCCAGGTAGGGGCAAATGGTTTGTGGGAGTTTCTAGCAGCTGCGCCTGTAGACTCGGTTGTTTGAGAAGGGTTGTTCTTCTTCGGCGGTCCACGTAACTTGTTTTTCTCTGTAGAGAGAAGTAAATGAACATGACTCTTAAAGAATATTCAGAGTAAAATCGTGTCTAGATGCAACTGGTTTGCTCTTATCTCAGACCCCAGCAGGATTCTCTGTGCTATATACATAGCATAACTTTGTAGAGTGAACTAAAGAATTGGTTGATTTTATATTTCCGGAAGAGATGTACTTTACATGAGACAGTTCAGAATCTAGTATCCTTTTTATTCTTCAAGAAATTATTGTACCAAAATGAAATCGCTCATGTCATAACCTGGGAAAAATGAAGCCAGGAGCTTCATGAAGAGATGGCTCTCATGCATGATTTGTTTGATGATGGGAACTAGCACAAAAGACTACCAAGCCATGACTTATAGTTAAGACCACATACATGAAGAGAATTTCCCAGTAATAGTCTTAACTGCAAGCTTGCAAATAACCTTGTTAAACTACAACTTTGCAGTCGTTTCTATGAAAATAAACCAATTTTTTTAAATATAAAAAAGCAAAAACATAAACTTGGGAAAAAATAAAACTGACACAGCCAAGAACCTTCTTCTCACCCTACTAGTCATTACCTTCCAATCGAATATTTACCACCTTCTGAAACAACATAATGTTACTGTTGTCAGCTAGTTCCTTTAGAAATGACTCACCAATTAAAAGTATTCCAGGTCCTTCTTGCCTCAAACAAAGAATTGGATGAGACATCGGTGCTAAAAGTTTATTTGAAAGTGAGGCATTAGGGGTAAAAAACTAGCTCTGTAGAGCAAACTTGGGCCAAACAAAGAGAGGAAAAGATAAAAACAAAAATAAAAGTACACTCTGACACAGAGTGGGCTATAGTAAGGGGTCATGATAGTGGGCTCCTCCTGTGTCTGTGTCATATATGCAAACCCATAGCTCCTGGGAATCCCCACGAAAAGTTCTACATGCAGGGCCCCTAGAAATTATTTGGCACCCTCCTGAGACCTTGTAATTGACAAGTCTCACTTATTTCCCTAATCAGCTTTGCCACCTACCTTCTATATCATTACTATCTGTTCCAGGCTGGCCTCAAACTTGCAGTGATCCTCCTGTCTGTTTGCTAGGTGCTGGGATTACAGGCATGTGCCACCTTGCCCAGCTGGAATATTCTTTATACAATGGATGACTGAAGTAAAAGTGTGACTCCACCTCCTCTCTCTGATTACTAAATGAAGCTTAGGTACTAGGTCTCAGGTCTTTTGTCTTCACTCTCCAGTTTCCCTTCTCTTAGTTCATCCCTCTCTAAGGTCCTGTCACTAATCTGTGTTGTTGACCTTTGAAGCAAGCCCTCCATATGAGCACTATCCACACATATGTGTGTGATCTATGGCCTGCGTGAGGAAGGTGCCTTAGACACACAACAAACTCCACATGCTAAAAACAGTATGCATCATCTTTACACCAAAACTACAGTTGAACTGGTTTCTCAGTATCAAGAAATCCCATCCTAACCCCTTGGATGCTCAAGGAAGAGAAACTTGTGAGTCACCGTCCCCTTCAGAACTTCTCAAATGACTCCTTATGAAATAATGGCTGAGTTCAGTACATATTTCTGCTAAAGGAAGTATTGATGAAGTTCATGTGGTCCTCTTCATGCTGATTTCTATCATCCTTACCCCACTCCTCATCCCTTCCCACCCAGTTTATTTCAAATGTCTTCTAATTCATTTGTCCTTGGGCTTGCTCAATCCAATAAACTGTCTACCATTTGTTAGGCAAGTTGGATACTTTATTAAAATTTCTCAGTATAATTACTCTCTTAGTAAAATCCTTAAATTCCCTGAAATTACTGTTGGGATTTCAGCATAAATTCCTAACCTAATCTGTAATACCTGGCCAAATTGTCGTACCCTCATTCTATAACCTCCACTCATGACCAATTCTCTTATTGGTGGCAGACCAGGAACACAAGACCTCTTTCAGTTCTTGATTTATTCCCTTGTTACCAGGTTCTGAGGGTCTGGGGACTCCTTCTAGGGATTCTTTTTAGGTTCGTTTTGTCTTGAACAAAGAATTAAACAAAACAAGTGCAAAAGGTAACAAGGTTTTACATTTATTAAAAGTAGGAAAAGAAACATGCTTGTGGGTGTAGGCCAATTAAAAGTAGGAAAAGAAGTATACTCTACAGTCTGAGAGCAGACCACAGCTGTCTTTTGTATCCTCTACTCCTTGGGCTGACATCAGATCTAAGATGATCTATCAAAACCCCTCTTGTGTGCTCACAAGAGGAATTAAATACATCATTCTCTGATTGGCCCCAGGTGCAGAGCTTCGGGAACTCTTCTGCTGTGGATTTCCTTATCAGTAGGTTGTGCCTGCTCTCCCTAATCTCCTGCCTTACCCTGTTCCTTCCCATAGGTCTGGTGGAAGTACGCTTGCCCATGTGCCTAAAGTACACACTATGGCTGGTTAACTTCTCCAAAATATTCAGGGAGCAATTGAAACTGCAGTTACAGAGGATCAAAAGTACAGCAAATGTAATTTAAAGATTCAAATTGGCCTTTACTTGTGATTCTAGAATTGGGCAACACCTCACTTCATAAAATAGAATGAGTTTTCTGATGAACTGAGCAGAGACATTAGAATCAGAACAGGGGAAGGCTGGGTGTGGTGGCACACTCCTGTAATCCCAGCACTCGGGAAGCTGAGGCAGGTTCGAGACCAGCCTGGGCTACAAAGTGAACCGAAGGCCAGCCTAAACTGCATTATGAAAGCCTATCTCAAAAAGACAAAGAAAGCAAGAAAGAAAAAGAAAGAAAGAAAGAAAGAAAGAAAGCAAGCAAGCAAGCCAGCCAGGTATGGTGGCACATACCTGTAATCCCAGCACTCAGGAGGCTGAGGCAGGAGGATCACTGCAAATTCAAGGCCTGCGTAGGCTACACAGTGAGTTCAAGGCCAACCCAAACTATATGACTAGATCCTGTCTCAAAAAAAGAATCAGAAAGTGCAGAGGAAAGCAGAAACAGAATCAAGAGGGAATTGATTGTTTCAAAGTTACTTTCCTTGTAAAGGTTAGTGATTGAGCTTTTTTGGCTCAATCTGAGGCAACAAGAGAAAGATACAAGTGGCACAGAGAAAGAGGGGAGAGAGATAAGATATGGGCACAGAGAGAGTCACCACAAGCACGCAGTTGCACTGACTCTCTGAAGACAAAGGCAAGGTGCAAGCTTAAATGTACTCTGATGGGGGAGAGTACGGGGCTGTTGATGTAGGCTGCTCAGCAAGACATGGCTGAAGGAGGTAGGAGCATTTGTGGCATGAGAGAGGTTTGGCAAAGGCAGCTGGGAAGAAGAAACCACAGGGGTTTCTGGGAAGAAGGAGCTAGACACCGTTATGATTCAGCATTTGGTCTGCCATCATGATGACTGGGCAAGTGTCAGGTGGGGGACCTATCATTCCCATCTCTTTGGTGTTAAGGGGCATCGTTGGTCTCTCTAACTACTTCCTGCTGAATGAGGGCAATGTAGGGCCTAAGGGGAAGAGGAATAGGCTTGAGGAGTCTGTCCCCTCTGAGTTTGTGAGGCAGCAATGTTGCTCAGGAGAAGGATTTGTTTAGTGGTAAACACTTGTATCCTGACCTTGATAAACTGTGAGAGAAGCCTGAAGGCACAGGGAGTGAAAAGCAAAAAAAATTATTATAGTCAGTTAGAGAAGAAGGGATTTCTTAGCATACCGACTAAAATGAACCTATTTGGGAATTTGGCTGTAATCTCTCACTCTTCTGATTTTTTTTTTGTGGCACTGGGGATAGAACTCATGACCTCATGCTTGCCAGGCAGGCGCTTACACCACTGAGCTAAATCCCCAGCCCTTGTCTTTTTGAGACAGGGTCTCACTATACCATTCAGGCCAGCCTTGAGCTCTTTGTAGTCAAGGCTGGTCTCGAACTTGCAACGACCCTCCTGTCTCAGCCTCCTGAGTGCTGGGATTACAGGCATGCACCACCAGGCCCGGCTTCACTCTTCTGATTTTTCAGGTCAGATAAACATTTAATTTGGCAAGAGCCAAATCCAGCCAAATGTGACTTCCTAAACATTCTACTTAACAAAGGTCTTAAACATACTTCCCTAAGCTTCTTGTTACAACAACCTGTGCACCTGCAATCACATCATTTGTGTCGTTCCTCTGGTGTGTGGATTTCCAACAGATTTTACCACAGATCCCTTCTCCACTCAGCACTGTGTGTAAAATATGAGTAGTTTGGAGAAGATATTTCACAGTGTGAGATGAATGGCCAAGGGAATGTTGGCAATCCTGTCAATAGTTGGGGAAGTTCTCTGACTTCCTCAGCAGGAAGAAGAGAAATGAAAGATATAGATGTTGCTTTTTAAGAGCAAAAAGGGGCTGATGGTTGGAAAACAAGACGTTAGAATCACGTTGGTGTTCACAAGCCATGACTGTGGGTTTTCAAAAAGCAAAATATAAGCTTCAAAAGTGGAAGAGAGAGAATAAAATAAGACAAAAGTGCTCACAAGTAGCAGGATAGATTTTGTGGCCCTGCTCTCTGGGGATATTTGAAGGGATTGTCTAGTGCTATGAATATATCCCACTTGCTGTTTATGCCTACGAAGGAAAAGTATCATGGTTCCACCAGCCCAAATCATGAATCCCAAACAAATAATATCAATAGAGGAGAAAAGAAATAAACATACTGATTCTGTAATTGTATCCAAGAAAAGACGAGAACAATATTTCAGATTTGAATTCATGGTATTATTTCTGCTATTTTTTTGGCCAGCCACTCTCATGACAACAAAGATATTCACCAGCAAATGAAACACCCAACTCAGGATACAGGTAGAATGAATATGTTTTATGGATTTGGATTTGAGTTCTGACCTTCTTATGTTTGTTGGATTGATACTTAAGGCCTGGATGCCACCTAGAAGACAGGTGGTACTGAGAGCATTTCCCCAGGCCACTCTGCGAAAATAAAAGACAAGTTTACACCCAACATCATCCAGGAAACACTGCAGCCCAAAGGCTGCCATTGTCTGAGGGATTTCTCCACAAATAATCCACAATGTATTGGCCAATGCAAGATGGCTGACAATATGAGCTACTGGTCTCAGTCCATGTTTCCTGGAAAAGGAGTAAACGTAAGGGAAAAGGAAGGAAGAATTCCCCAACATCCCAATTCCAATCTGAGTGAGGATGGCTATCCCCATCACCGTATCCACAGAAACCATTTCCTCAGAGACTGGGGTGTGGTACTTTTGTTCATATCGAGGAACCTATAGAAAAACAGAGAGAACATATGAATTTCCTGAAGCCAGATGAAATATGGTTTCACTGTTATTTCTGTCAATCCTATTCACTGTCACACCTAAAAGTCCCATCCATTAAAGTTTCTTCCCCTCATCACCTAGCATACACGGTGGTAGTTATAACCAAAATTATCTCATTGGGATTATCCTATTTCTATTGGAGAAAATTAATATCCTCCAATAGAAACATCAGAGCTGGCTAGACATGGTAGTGCACACCTGTAGTCCCAGCACTTTGGCAGGCTGAGGCAGGAGAATCACACTTTGAGCCCAGCCTTGGCAATATGGTGGCTACTGACCTTGTCTCAAAATAAAAAGGGACTATAGATGTATCTCAGTGTGAAGATCCTGGGCTCAACCCCAGTACCCCAAGAAATAAAGTTATTATTTCCATTCAAGATGGCCTTTACATTAACAGATTCTTTACATGGAATGCAGGCTCTCTATTTGATCATTAAAAATATCTAGTGCATGAAGTTTAATTATTGTGTTATTCAAAACTGTATATCCTTACTTCATTTGGGGGTTTCATTTTTGTATAAAAGTGTGACTTTTTGGGGAGACAGATGTTCAGTGACTATTTGATTCTATCAAATAGTCTGCCAAACATTACCCTTCTATAACCCAATACAACCTTTGAATAGGGAACTTAAACTGAAGCAATATGTTTTAATAACACAACCTGAGTCAGGCATGGTGTCATAGGCCTGTAGTTCCAGCATTGAGGAGACTGAAGAAGGGGGATCGCTGTGAGTTCAAGGCCAGTCTGGGCTACATTGCGAGACTCTGTCTCAAAAAAGTAAAAATAAAAAAACACACAACATGAAGAAAGATATATTCTAGGGCCAGGCGTGGTGGCACACGCCTGTAATCCCAGTACTTGGGAGGCTGAGACAGGAGGATCATTGCAAGTTTGAGACCAGCCTGGGCTACAAAGTGAGCTCAAGGTCAGCCTGAACAGCATAGCAAGATCCTATCTCAAAAAGACAAAAAACAAACAAAGATATATTCTAGGAATGCTCAGGATTAACATTAAAATAAAGCATTATAGCGGGGCGTGGTGATGCATGCCTATAATCCCAGCACTCGGGAGGCTGAGGCAGAAGGATTGTTGAGAGTTCGAGACCACCCTGAGCTACAAAGTGACCTCAAGGCCAGCCTGAACTTCACAGTGAGACCCTGTCTCAAAAAGACAAAAAAAAAAGGCATTAGAAGTCATCTCATCACCTCAGCAAAAAAAAAAAAAAAAAGATGTCAGGCAGCACAATTATTCAGTATTTTTCTGACTTGGTCAATAAAATGCCAGAAAAAAGCCATCCCTCTTTAAGCGTGGAGGATTCTTATGGGCTACATTCAAAGAGGATTAAAATATCATAGACATAATAAGATAGTAATTTCCCCAAATATAACACAAATACATAAAGTAAAAATGCATTGTATATAAACACTTTAAAAGTCCTTAAAAGAAACTAGACCAGCAATGTGCTAGAAATATAAAAGTAAAACATCAAATACTAGAAAAGAAATCTTGAATGACTGAAATGAAACATCATATTCTCAGTTGGGAAGACATAATATGTTTTCAAGATTTGAAACTTCCTCAAATTAATCTGCAGGTTCAATTCAACATCAATCAAAACCATAAGAAATTTTGTTGGGAAATGGAAAATTTGTATCAAATTTTTCATATATTGAACAAAAAATCCACATCATTTTCCCACCTTGTCAAAATTTTCAGGCATACAGAAACCAAGCCATTTTTTTGTTGTTGTTAGTGTTTGTTTGTTTGTTTGTTTTTTGTGGCACCGAGGATTGAACTCATGATCTTGCACTTGCCCCGCAGACACTTTAGCCACTGAGCTAGATCCCCGGCCCTGCCAAGCCATTTTTTATTTTGATAAAATTTGTTATTTTATTTTAATACTTTATTCTCAGTGGTCAATGAGATGCCCCAACCAAGTCATATTTTTTAAAACAATAATGATGATGAACTGGATAAACTTAATTTTCTAAAACAACGCAGCAATTAACATAAGTGAGACAAGTAAAAATAGTTGTCAAGTGTAACAGTGATTCAGAAAGAAGCGTCCAGAAAAATTAACCATAGGAAAATTCAACCAATGAAAATATAACTGTCCAATATGAAGGATCATAAAACAACTGGTGAATGATTTGGGAGTCTAAAATTGGACTTCCAAAGCACATTTACAGACACATTCCAGAGCAGAGAAGAGAGAAAAGAGAGACGGACAACAGACAGAGACAGAGAGAGACAGAGAACCGGAACCAGATTCCCCATATGGTAGTAACAGCAGTCTCTGCAGTCAGCCAGGAGAGATACATGGTTAATAGAGCCCTGTATGAACTTGAGCAAAATGTATGGAGATGGCTCCTTGAGGTTCAGTGAGATGTCATTAATTCAATAAATCCTCTTAGCACTGACCCTGTGCTGGCCATTGCCCTAATCTGCCATATTTGTTTTCTGAGATTTTGTGGCTTGGGTTCACATCAGGCCAGCATCTCATCTGAGAATTCACCTTTCTGACCCACGGATGCTACTGCAAGGAAAGGCTGAGCTGTGAGCACATCCACCAGTAAACACGCCTTCTCCTGTCATTAGGTCTGGCATGTATTCCTGCAGGCATTACTTTGATTAGAAGATCAGACTCTACTATCACGTGCCATTTCTTGGTGCATGAACTCTAATGAAGTTGCAAACTAAGCCTTGGTGTAGTGGGGCAGTGCATGCACAAAAATTCTTGGTATAAATGGTTTACCAAGTTCAGTGTCACTCAGACAAGATCCAGTGGCATCGAAAGACATTAATATTTACTTAAGATATTCTGTGCACTTGGCCTATAATTATCCCTATTTTCCTTTGAATTAATTTTAACCCATCCCAAAAGAATCTCAGATTAAGAACAAATCAAAGAACAAAGATGGAAAATTTACATAAAACTAATGCAGGGAAACAGCTGAAGAGTCATGTGCAGGTGAGATGTTAAGAAGGGACTCTTCTGCAAGTGGAGAACATCTCTGCACATCATAGAAAAAGGCTTATGGTGATTCTTATGTGCTCTCATCAAAAAGCATGTGGTTCAGACATTGTGCGGATCTGCATGTCCAACCCATGGGGTACCAGCTGCATGAGGCCTTCGCCATGTAGTAACGTGATCCCACAAGATCACAAATTATTAATATTGTTATATGGTTTTTAGTGACATTTTTCATGACTCAGTTGCAGTGCTCCAGCTGTGTAGGAGAGGACGGGGCAGTGCTAACCCCACCACCTGTGCCTGCCACACACAATCAGTTTATGGTGCCCTCTATTTTTCGCTATAATAAAAACTGTAAAAAATAAAGGAGGCCAGGCATGATAGCACATGCCTGTAATCCCAGCACTTGGTAGGCTAAGGCAGGAGGATCACTTCGAGTTGGCTTCGAGGCCAACCTGAGCTATAAAATGAGTTCAAAGTCAGAATTACATAGTGAAACCCTGTCTTAAAAAGACTAAAAATTTTTTTAAAAAATAAAGGAAACGTTACTACTTATATACATTATATTCTATATTTTATGTGAAGATTAAGACAATTCCTCTTCCCTTAATATGAACCAGACAGGACAAAAGTTTGGATATCCATGGTGTAGATTTCCATCTCTGAATACTCACTCTTCTTTTTCCCAAACAATTTCTAAGTCTGAAATACATCTCCACTCACCTTTGTTCCAAGAACTTGTACCTGATGTTTAATAGGCTTATCGTGGAAAAGTAGACACTCAGTTATAGGTTTTGTTTCCTTAACTTCATCTCTCTCTAGAGCTGTAATTATCATGTTATTTCTACCATCAAAGACAGTGCCTGCCAGAAAAATCTCTGGATATTTTTTCTCAGCACATTGATTATCCAAATTAAATAAGTGTTTACAGAGACTGTCCCAGGATGCTGACAGAGGTAGCTGAAGAAAAGTTTTTCTGCTCTCCCTACAGGAATGAGATCTAATAATGGTGAAAACCCAAAAGATTTGAGGAGAAACAAACATGACCCTTCCTGTATTCCAAAAAGCTCTGAGGGCTACATTTCCTAGAGAATTCTTGGATCTCTAAAAATATGATAAATCCACCTACTAACCACTTGGTAGAAAAAGAGGTCTTCTGAAGAAAAAATGTATATATAAGTAAGGTAGCAGAGATAAACCAGGTGTGGTGGTGCATATCTATAATCCCAGGACTCTGGGAGGCTGAGCAAGAGGATTGTAAATTCAAATCTAACCGGGGAAACTCAGTAACTTAGTGAGACCCTGTCTCAAAATGAAAAGAGGGGGAAAGGGGCTGAGGATGCAACTCAGTGCAAAGGGATTGGGTTCAATCCCAGTACCAAAAAAAAAAATTGAACCAGGCATGGTGGCACATGCTTATGAACCCATCACTTAGGAAGCTGAGGCAGGAGGAACATGGTGAGTTCAAGGCCAGCCTGAGATACATAGTGAGACCCTGTCTAAAAGAAAAAAAAAATCACATTCAAGGCAAGACTGATCCTGCTTTTGCACTTTGAGCTGGTGTTGACCTCAAACCCATTGTAAAAGAGGTCAAATGGTAGAATGTCACCTACTACTATATGGACCAGGAATCTACAGGACCAAAGAAACAAAGGAAAGGAAACTGAAGACCACACTCTCAATAAATGTCATTGTAAAGATTTAGCCAAATTGCATGAGATGAAGGGAGAATTTAAATACTGATGGGTAAGAGCTTTTGATGAATAATGGCATATATATTTAATATTCCTTAGCTCAAGATCCATTACTAGTTGAAAACAAACAGGATTCATCAAGAATAAGGAAATTAATCTTCATATTACAGAGAGATAAATCACCCATTTAACATACTTAGGAAAGAAGAACATGTGTAAAATTAGGATTAATATAAAGGATGAGGAGCCAGGGATATAGCTCAGGGACACAGCACCTGCCTGGCAAGCCCAAAGTCCTCAGTTCAATTCCCAGTACCAAAAAAAACTTTTTTAAATATATAAAGGATGAAAGGAAATAAAAGGTTCCCTCAACACACAGCTAAAAGTTCTCTGTAATCTGAGAGAGTAAAGCAGGAGGATTGCAAGTTCAAACCAATTTAGTGGCTTAGTTAAAAAAAATTATTCCTAAAAGGGAAAGAACCATCAACCTAGAATTTTTATGGCCACATACGATATCTTTCTCAAGTGAATTTAAAATATACACTTTCTTTGTGAACAAAAACAAAGATTTTCTCACCAACAGATCCTTACTATAAAAGAAGATAAAGAAGTTCTTCACATGGAAGAAATAAATGATAGCAGAGAGAAGTCTAATTTACAAAAATAGATCCTATACTGAACACTGGAAATGGGAACAATATATGTAAATATAAAAGTCTTTTTTCCACCTTTAATTTATTTAAAAGATCATTTTTAAAACAAAATTATAACAATATGTTGTGAAGCCTATAGCATAGGTCAAAGCAAACATCAGACAAGTGTATGAAGGATAAAGGGTGAATAAAAATATGCCATTGTAGGATTATTACATTAGCTGTGAAGCAGTCTAGTACAATTTAATGGTAGACTGTGAAAAGTTGAAGGTGTCTATTGTAAACCCTAGAGCAACAATAGCAAAAAAAAATCTACCTACAGGTAGTAAGCCAACAGTGGAGATCATATGAAATGCTAAAACATACTTAATGATTAAAAAAAACCGAAAAATAACAGAGGGAAAAAACAGAAAATACCAGAAAAGGTAGTTTTGTTTTGTTTTGTTTTGTTTTGTTTTGTTTTGTTTTGTTTTGTTTTGTTTTTGTGAGACAGTCTCACTATGTAGTTCAGGCTGGCCTTAAATTCATGGCACTTCTCCTGCCTCAGACTCCTGAGTCCTGGGGTTACAGGTATGTGCCACCACACAGCTCAGAAAAGGTAGATTTATATTTTTAAACTTATTTTTTATTGTTTTGTCTTTTTGAGACAGGGTTTCACTATGCAGTTCAGGCTGGCCTTGAATTCACTTTGAAGCCCAGGCTGGCCTCAAACTTGTGGTGATCTTCCTGCCTCAGCCTCCTAGGATTACAGGTATGCTCCATCACACCCAGAAAACACAGATTTAAGCGCAATGATATCAACAGTCACATTAAAGATAAATGGTGTAAACACTTTCAGGCTAGATTTTAAAAATACTCAACTATTAGTTGTGAATAAGAAATTCATGAGCCGGATGTGGTGGCACACGCCTATAATCTTGGCACTCAGGAGGCTGAGGCAAGAGGATGGCCAAGAGTTCAAGAGCAGCCTGGGCTACAAAGTGAGTTCAAGACCAGCCTGAAATGCATAGTGAAACCCTGTCTCAAAAAGACCAAAAAAAAATTTCATATTTAATATAAAGACATAGCAAACAATTTAACACTCATACTCAAAAAACAAACGTTGACCTACACCTCACACTTTATGTAAATATTGACTCAAATCTGATGACAGAACTAAACATAAAACCTAAAATTATAGATCCAGAGAGAAAATGTATTTCCTTTGAGTCAGCACAGAATTCTTAAATATGACACAAAAAAAATTCAAACCATAACAGAAAATTTTGGAATTAATTCATCAAAAGTCACAAATAAGAACTAAAAAAGCTTTCCAAAGTGAATGCAATAATTATGCATCACAAATATCTACTAATAAAAAGGCAAACCACAAACAGGAAGAAGACATTTACAACACTATATCAAATACAGACTCTGTAGTCAGAGCATGTCAATAACCCTTACAAACTTTCTCCACACTGGAGACTGAACCTTAGCCTTCACTCTGAGCTGCATTCTCAGTACTTGACATAAATTTCGAGATAAGGCCTTGCTGTGTTGCCCAGGCTGAGCTGGAACTTGGAATCTTCCTGCCTCAGCTTCACCATGTCCAGTACCCTTGCAAATCTTTATGAAAGATACAAACAATTCAAAAAATAACCAGAATATTGAACAGTCACTTCTAAGAGCTATAAAGGATCAATGATCACATAAAAAAATGTTCAATGGCATTAGTCATCAAGGATATGCACACTTAAACCACAGTGAGATACCCCAATACAACCACTGAAAGGCTTAAAGTCTAAAAGACTGATACTGATGAGTTGAAGCCTGAATTCTGATGTATTGCTGGCAGGAATATTTAGAGTTGAGAACACTTTGGACAACAATATACTAATTTCTTATAAAATGAAACTCATTTTACATGTAACTCTCAATAATTGCACTTCTAAGTATCCAACAGAACTGAACATATGTATCACCACAGACTTATATATTAATGTTCATAGTGGCTTCATTACCCTAATAATAGCCAAAAAATGGAAAAACCCAGTGGGCAGATGAGTGAACACAGCTCTGCTCCACAATGAGCCACTCGCGTGACTGAATGGCATTGGTCTCAAGAACTAAAACTCAGTGGCTCAGTCAGTCACTTTCTTGCCACTGAGACACAACACTCAACACTCCAAAATTAAAGAAAACGCTCATTTTTGTTCACGTTTACAGTCCCCGCTCTACTGGCTCCAAGGCACTAACAGCAGAGTGGAAGGAGCTGCACGGAGGAAATCTGCTCACCTCAGGGCAGACAGGAAGCAGAATGACAAGGGAGGCTCCAGCGGGGCGCCTGGGATCCCCCTTCCAGGTCAGTCCCAGGCTCCTAACACAAGTTAGCTCTAGCGCCCCAGTGACCCACTTTCCAAAAGCCCCGCCCCTCGACTGCGTGAGTTTCAGGAGTCATTTCTGATGTAAACCGTAACAATGATAAATCTCAAAAAAAAAAAAAGTCTGTGAAATGACTAAGTCAGACACTAGAGAGTACATAATTTATAATTCTGTTTGTGTGAAATTCTAGAAATGGTAAAAAGCTGATCAGTGGTTTTCTAGTTTCCCATAGTTGGGAAGAAAACTGAAAATGACTATAAAGATTAAGACAGGATGTTTTGGGAGTGGTGGAAAGGTTTGATATCTTGATTGTGATATTGATTACATGGGTGTGTACGTTTGACAGAACTCTGATTGTGTACCTATAGTGGTTCATGTTGTTACAGGTAAATTATACCTAAATAAAGTTGATTAAATTTTAAAAAAGGGAGACACTATTATGCCTGTGGTAGGATGGAGCAGGTTAAAGTAAGAAATGCTTCTGCTCAAAACAACTAGAAAAGCCGTATCTATCCCTTGAATCATATTTAAAGGTATTGGAGGTTGTAAAAACAACAAGATTAAGGAAATAGAGTTCTAGAGAAAGAAGAATTTTTTCCAGACAAAGTCTGAACTTCCATTAGTCCCTCTGGGGTCACCTGCACATTCTGGGTGTAATCTACTTGTGACTCTGAGCGTGGTTCAGGCAAAGCGTCATGACTGAGACACAGAAAAAACCGCAAAATTTTTGAAAGATGTGTAAGAGCGGGGACTTGAAGAGTTTAACAAACTAATTTCCTATAATCCCAGCACTCTAGAAGGCTGAGGTGGGAGGATCACAAGTTTGAGCCCAGTACGGGCAATTTAGCAATTTAACAAAACCTGTCAGGGGCCAAGGATATAGCTCAGTAGCACAGCACCTGCCTGCCAGGCACAAGGTCTCAGTAAAAAAAAAAATCCAAAAACTAAAAAAGATCTCAGGATGCAGCTCGGTGCTAAGGCTTTGGGTTTAATCTCCACTACTGGGGGGGGGGGTGACTTCTTACTAAAGGGAGGGACCTGACTTCTTACTAAAGATGTCTGCCGAATCACAGAATTTAGCTGATCAAGGGGGAAGTTGACAATGTACCTATTGTCTTGGTTACTTTTTCTCTTTGCTGAGAGAAAATACCCTACACCCAAAATTAAAAGAGAAGGTTTATTTAGCTTACAGTTTTTAGAGGTTTCAGTCCATAACTGGCTGGCTCCAAGGCAGGGTGACATGGCAGAGGAGAAACAGTTCATGGTGTGCCAAAGGTAGCAAAGCAAGCAGGCCACCCAAGACAACCCTCTTTCTGTCCCTTATATCTTAGCCTAAGGGCAAGTAGCATGCGCATCCTTAATCCTAGTACCCTTAATCGATGAATCAGTCACACACTCTAGATCCAGCCACCTCTCATAAGTGAAAAGCCCCACTTAAGACCACATGAAACTTTGGGGAAACGTCTAGACACAACCTTAACACTTACGGTACCCAGGTGCTGAATGACAAAATCCCACCAGGGAGAGGGGCCTTGAGGACAGCCAGTATGTTTCTGCAGTCCTCTGGGGTGTGGTAAATTACTACTGATAGCTATGAGGATTCTTCCCTGGGGTACTAATCAATATAAACAGATACAGGCTGAGAACTGATTTCACCCCTAGCTATTTCAGAAAAAGCACCAAGGATTTTGGAAGAGCCGTAAGGTAGTGATAATGGAATACTATGACACAACTGGATATTAGAAAGAACTCAAATAAATTGGGGCTTTTCTGCAAGAAATATGCCAAATTCTCATGCTACATGGAGTCACAGGCTAAGGAATTAAATGGAAAAGCTCTTAAAAGTAGTATGGAAGCCAGGGATGGTGGTACACATCTGTAATCCCAACACTCTGGGAGGCTGAGGCAGAAGAATTGCAAGTTTGAGCCCAATTTGGGCAACTTAGCTTCCTATCGAGACCCTATGTCCAAATAAAAGATAAAATAGGCCTGAGTTCAATTACCAGTACCACAAAAATCAGAAAAGGTGAAGTCTACCTTGGTAGCAATCAACCTGTCAGGAACATTTTATTAAACCATTACTGATTTACTTCCATTGTCTAGATGAACAGTGTCCAGTATAAACAATAGGGTACCAAGGCCAGCCTGAACTGCATAGTGAAACCCTGTCTCAAAAAGACAAAAAAAAAAAGAAAGAAAGAAAGAAAGAAAAAAGAAATAATAGGTGTAAGCTACATGAGATTTTCTAATAGTCATGTCATTAATTATGAGATTTACAGCACCACATTTAAAATTCTCACACAATGTACGCCTAGATCTTTCCCTAACTAAGCTTACTGTAACCCTTCCTAGTTGCTAATAACCATTCTGCAAGTGATATAGGGGAAAGAAACTCCCAATCTACTAGATGTGCAGTAAGAGTTCACGTTCTCTAAAATTGAAGAATGAATTTTAGGAACAACTGAGGTTAAGAGCAGAATATATTTATTGAGAGAAAGAAAGCTTCTATTCAAGAGAGAGACAGAAAGGGTCCTGAATGGGTTGCCAAGGACCCTGATTTTTCCAGGAATTTTTTCCCCAGCCCAATGAATTTTTTTACTGTATTTTTTTTATTTTAAAGGGAATAAAACAAAACAATAAAATGAGACAAAACAAAACAATGAGAACAATATTGGGCTTCAAAAACAAGGCAGAAGGAAATCCACAATAGTTACTATACTGCATATTGTTAAGAGATGATCAGACTACTGGCTTTAGGTCTGCAAAGTCAAACAATACAAGCATTAAGTTCTTTCTTTCTTTCTTTCTTTCTTTTTTTTTCTTGCAGCACCAGAGATTGAACTCATGACCTCATGCTTGCCAGGCAGGTGCTTAGGCCACTGAGCTAGATCCCTGGCCCACATTAAGTTCTTTCTCTACTTGAGTTGCTATCATCTCAGCCTGTATTCCTCCAAATCAGCCAGTTGCTTAGGGGGATCGTCTCTCCCTGCCCAAGCACCAGCTGACTCATGGGGAGGTCACAGCTTCTTGGATCTCTCCCAGTTATCTAGGGAACTGCTAGCCTTTTTGAGGGGTTTTTATAGAGCAAAACCACAAGATGAAGCAGGTCCAAGGTGGGGAAAAATGGGAACTCACAAGGCAGGCATGAGGTGGGACAGAACTATGGTCAACCATCTCCAGCACACTGAAGAGGGAAGATCTTCCAACAGACTCAAAACTCAAAATCCAGCTATACCTGGAAGATACCTCAGAGAAGTGATCACCACCTAAGTGTCCTAAATATCACCAGTAAAGCAACCCACCATAAGCAGCTTACAAGCATCATCCCAGGAATAAAAAAAAAAGAAAAAAAAAGAAAAAATGAGAAGACACTCAAACAAGATGCAACCCCAGACATCCAGTTCACCAAAGGCAAACCCAGGGGGCAATGAGATGGGACAATCCGAAAGCCCCCCACTAGATCTCTCTGAAGTGGAAATAACAAAGCAATTAAATGAGACTGGAAAAAATGAAATCAGAAATAATCTCTCAAATAACTACACAGATTACCAAAATATACATCATGCTTAGCAATGTTAGAACAGACACAGACAAAAAAGTAGATGAGTTTAAGCAAATTACGGAAGCTCAGCATAGAAAAGAAATGGAATCCATAGAGCAGATTCAAGCAGATATCCAGGAGAATAGAAACTCCATTGAAAGTATTCAAAGCAGATTAGGCCAATGTGAGGACAGCATCTCAGATATTGAAGACAGGCTTGTAGTTAGTGACCAGGAAAACAAAAATTGCTCAAAAATAGCAAGGGACCATGAAAAATCAATCAAGCAGCTGCTAGATGAGACAAAGAAGAATAACTTAAGATTAATTGGAATCAATGAACAAGCAGGAGATACCACAAAAGACATTAAAAACATGTTCACAGACGTCATGATAGGAAACTTTCCTTGTAGAGAAAAAGAATTTGACATACAGACAAACAAGACATATAGAACTGGTCCAATTAGCAATGATCAAAAAAAACCTATAGCCAGGCATATCATACTCAAGATTCCAGAAATTCAACACAAGAATAGAATCCTAAAGGCTGTTAGAGAAAAGAAACAAATCACCTATAAAGGAAAGCCCATCAGAATTACAGCCAACTTCTCAGCACAAGCTCTCAAGTCAAGGAGAGCTTGGAGTGAATTACTCCAAGTTCTAAAGAACAAATTTCAACCCAGATTAATGTACCCCACAAAACTACTTTCCAAATTGATGGAGAAATAAAATATTTCCATGACAAAGAACATCTGAGGAAATTTATGATCACCAAACCAGCACTCCTAAATGTTCTGAAGGACATTCTAGAAAGAGATAGTAAGGACTACACCTCCATGAACCCTAGCAGAAGGAATCCACCAGACAAGGCAAACAATTAGAGGGAAGGAAAAAAAGGGGGGTAGCCAACAACAGGAAAATAACTTGACAAGGATAAGTCAATACATAGCAGTTTTAACCATCAATGTTAATGGTCTCAATTCACCAGTAAAAAGACACAGACTGGCAGACTGGATCAAGAAACAAGATCCAACAATATGCTGCATACAAGAAGCACATTTAATTCAAAAAGAAATTCACAGATTGAAAGTCAAAAGATGGAAAACAATACTCCATGCAACAGGAATCCAGAAAAAAGCAAGGGTAACTATTCTTTGCAGCCAAAGTGAATTTCAAGCCAAGACTGATTAAGAGAGATAAAGAAGGTCACTACATCCTCATAAAGGGAACAATCCAAGAGGAAGAGATAACAATCATAAATA
>RJWT010005929.1:0-30045 GCA_004365215.1 Cuniculus paca | reverse complement strand
TTTTTTTTTTTTTTTTTTTTTTTTTGCGGCACTGGGGATTGAACTCACAACCTTGCGCTTGCCGGGCAGGCGCTTAGACCGCTGAGCTAGATCCCCAGCCCTGTTTTTGAGACAAGGTCTCACTATGCCATTCAGGCTGGCCTTGAGCTCACTTTGTAGCCCAGGCTGGCCTCAAACTCACAACGATCCGCCTGTCTCAGCCTCCCGAGTGCTGGGATTACAGGCGTGAGCTACCACACCTGGCAAGAAAGTATACTATACGGCTAACTCTTCTAAAAATCAAATCCTGTAATATTAAACCTGACAAAATGGATAGCAGGAAATACAATTAAAAATATAAGGTGGTTTGGGTGTTGCTGGAATTGAGTTTAATTAAATTAAATTAATTAATTTAAAAATATTTTGAGGCAGGGTCTCGCTAAATAGACCAGGCTGGCCGTGAACTCATGGTGATCCTCCTACCTCAGTCTCCTGAAAGCTGGAATTACAAGTGTGTGCCACATGCCTGGCTTAGAGTATAATTTTGAAAAATGAAGCTAAACATGAAAATAAAATGGAAAAACATGTATTTGCAGTCAATTCTCTTGGCTACCAGACAAACTAGCTATTTTCATTGCTCTCCTGAAATAAATTTGCTAATGCTTGTTTCTCCTTCTAATTGTAAATATGAACACCCACATCAGAAATAGCTTTAAGCAGTAAATTTGAGCACCTAGAATATTTCTGAACATATTTTTCCCTACTAAATCATTCCAACATAATACAAAGGACTCTGAAGATTTTGTTTTCACTTTCCTATATTAATAATGGTTTGAATTCTATTATCCAACCTTAAAGTTTTGGCATTTGCTGCTGACATAAATTTTAGAATCATTCAAAAGCATTGCTTCCATAGTAAAATATATGAAGAAAGAATTCAAGTTAGGCCACTGTCACTTATTTTAGGTATTCAGTATCATTTTTTCTGTTGGGTATAATTTTTAAAAAATTATGTGCATATGAAATAATATTTTGACTCCCATGCAGGCCAGGTGGGTCTGCCACCTCCTGCTGTGGATAGCCATGGGTGGCAAGATGCCAGGTGGGTCAAACCCCTGCACAGGCCCAGGTGGCCACAGCAAGGAAAACAATTTTGATTTGGAGTGGGTTAAAGGCAACTTTAACCCTTGAGGAGGCCTGGAGAGAAGATTTACACTCAGCCTTATTAGCTGTTTATTAGGAATCTACCTGCTGATATCACAGAGGATGAATTCAAAAGACAGCTACATATAGAAAAGCAGGAAAGCTTTTTAACAAGGGCAAATGATTCAAATTTATTCAGTTTGAACCTACAGCCCTGGCTGCAGTTGCCAAAGCTGAACTTGATGACACACCCCTGAGAAGCACATAGGTTTGACTTGGTTTAGCTACACTTGCTGCTGCCTTTTCTGTTCATAAATTTTACCTTATGTTTTCAATGAATGTTGGAAGAAGGCTTTAGGCAGTTTGGTCCTACTGAAAGGGCTGTGGTAATTATGGATGATCGTGGAACATCTACAGGGAAAGATGCTGTTGAATTTGCTTCTAAAGCAGCAGCAAGGGAAGCATTTGAGAGATGCAGTAAAGGTGTTTTGCTACTGACAACTCCTCAGCCAGTCATTGGGTAATCACTTGAATAACTGGATGATGAAGATGGTCTTGAGAAACCTTGCCAGAAGAAACCAATGTATCAAAAAGAGAGGAAAACACTATCATCTTGTTTTGTTCAGCATGCTACATTTGATTATGAACATTCTCAGCAATGGAAATTCTTGGGTGAAATGAAGAAACAAAGGGAGCAAGTTGAAAAAACACCATGAAGGATGCAAAAGATACACTAGAAAGTGAAACAGAAGATTCCTATCATGAGCATCACACAAATCTTTTGCATCAAGATTTGATGAGATGCCACAAAGAATTAGTAAGATGCATGGAAGAAGTTCACTCAAGAAATGCAAAAGCCAGGCAGAGTGGCACATGCTTGTAATCCCAGCACTTGGCAGGCTGAGTTTGAGGCCAGCGTAGTCTACACAGCTGAATGTCAGCCTCAATTATAGAGCGAGACCCTTTCTAAGAAAGAAAAGAGAAGAGAGAGAAGAGAAGAAGGATAAAAAAAAGAAAAAAAAAGGGCAGAAATGTAAAAAAAATATAATTGAGACAAGAAGAGGAACAATGTAGAAGGAAGGAAGACTTGATGATTTGCCAATATGAGATGGAAGAACAAAGAAGCCAAAGAGAGGAAAGTTAAAACCAATGGACTACATGAATGTGAGAGAAAGAAAGAGAAAGAGAGAGTAAGAGAGAGAAAGAGAGAAAGAGAGAAAGAGAGAGAGAGAGAGAGAGAAATGGGCGGCAGAGGAGCAATCAACAAGGGAGATCTGTATGGCTCCAGAGGCTTCAAATTTCCACCTTTAGGTGGAAAACACTGGGGCAGTGTAGGTAATGAAGCTAACCCAGGAATTCCACCCAGCCACGAGTGGTTCCATGATGGGACGCAACATGGTAAGAATGACTGATGTTGCCTGATATCAGAATGAACAAGATAGTTTGTTCTCAAGACATCAACCCAGCATGAGCAAAGAAGGAAAGCCACATGTTAAACTGACAAAGTGTCTGGGTGAGCCATGTCTAGAAAGCCAGTAAGAGCACAAAAAGCAATGGACAACTTATTTGTCATTAATAAAGACATTTAAACATCTGAAAAGAAGAAAGAAACAGTATGTTAATATTCAAAGACTATCACTGTGTAATATGAGGTAGAAGTTGAACTTAACACTAAAGTAGCTCATTGTGTAGGAGAAAATGTTCGAAAACTAGAAAATAAAATTCACCCATATGTTTCTACTTCTATATAAAGAAATTGTTCCAGGTTATGTAACAAAAATAAACCACCCACTAAAGATCTTGGAAATCTTGAATATTTTTCCTGCACTGAATATCCATTCATGTGCTTTCTTCTCATTTCTATTCATAGTACCAGATTCTGACTAGCATGCACAACCTCAAAAGAAAAGGAACATTAAATACAAACTGTAGAATTAAATAAAGCAAATAAAAATGTGCATGTTAAGACTGGGTACCCCTGAGGTGGTGTCAGGAAGTCTGCATTTACACTGGTCTCAGGGCACGCACCTTGTATGCAACGCTGTTGGAAGAATCCACAATGATAAACAGGGGCTTCCTTGTGAAAGGGTAGAGATCTCCAGGATGAAGGCTGGGGAAACAGCAACAACAACAATGAGGAATTGTGTGACCATGGTGGCCAAAGTGTCAGAAATCTTATTCTTCAGTTTGGTCTGCTCATAGCTTCTTTCCATCACAGCACTGAGAGAAAAACAAAGATTAATTAAGCAAAGAACAAAAACATGACTATATTTACTAGGAAAGTCAAGTTTATTTTACTTAAATAAAAAAAACAGCTCAGAGACAACTGTTATTCAAGAATACAGATGTGAGGGCGATCTCTCAACATCTGTCACCCTACTGATTCAGCTGACCTGGCTGGCTAGGTGGTGCATCCTTCCTCCCTCACTGCTCCATGTGTGTCCCTCCTGAAGCTGCGCGCTCTGTCAAACAGGATGACCACCCCGAAAAGGACGACTGCCCCCAATAGATGAGGACCATTTCCTCAGTCAGGGATACAAGTAGTTACACACCCTTGCTTGAACCACCAAACAAGCTCTCAAGAATATGTGAAAAGTCTATGTAGTTAAAAATGGCTAAATGTCCAGCACAAAAAGCTCGGAAGTCAGAATATAGCTGCATGCTTCATATTTAAAAGTTTTAAAATATATTTTGAAAATTACATACAGTAACATAATCAGATCTAAATTTCAATGAGTCTTCATTTTCTTTTTTTTTTTTTTTTTTGGTACTGGGGATGGAACTCATGACCTTGCACTGGCCAGGCAGGCGCTTACACCACTGAGCTAAATCCCTGGCCCTGAGTCTTCATTTTCTGTACCTATTTTAAACATTTTTGAATTATCTCAAACTATATGTTAATATTATAGACAATAAAGAGGAAAACCCCTTCTACTATCCTTTATGTTTCCTCTGGATATTTGCATCAAAGTCACCTGGGTTGCTGCCGAACAGCTAAACTCACTGGCCCACAAAAGATCTACTGAACCTAAAGGTTAAGTCCAGGACTATGCATTTCAGAATCACTGCTGCAGAAATCCAGGATTTTGGGGTGCTTGCACCTTCCCATGACTTAGTGGACAATGTGTGCATATGCACTGCATTTTTTTTTTTTAGAGACAAGGTCTTGAACTTCAAATTACTATGTAACCCAGACTGGACTGCCCAGTTGTATATCAATTTTTTTTTCCTTTTTTTTTTTTTTGCGGCACTAGGGATTGAACTCACAACCACACACTTGCCAGGCAGGCGCTTAGACTGCTGAGCTAAATCCACAGCCCAGTTGTATATCAACATTAATGTACAATAAATATATGAAATGATGTTTCACTGAACAATATCATCACACTTCAATATATTTCACATTTATTTTTCCTTTTTTTTGGTACTGGGGACCAAACTCACCACCTCGCGCTTGCCAGGTATATCTTTGCGTTTTCTAATGACAAAAACTAAATATTCAAGGTGCCCCCCATGACTTGTCACACATGTACACTGGTGCAGTGATCACCACTGATCAAATTAATAAACACATGCACCTCCCCACAGACTTACCCTCTGTGCATGTTTCTGTGTATGTGAAAGTAGCTGCTACAGCTAGCATCTAGATGTGCCCCCAAAGGCTCATGTGATCATAGATGTGGCTTTTTTGGAGCTGGAGGGATTTAGAGAATGTGATACTTGGATTAAGGGTATGTGGAAATAAATTAAGTCCACTGACTAGAATTAGCATAGTTCTGAGTGGCACCACCCAAAAGACTGGTAGCCTAAATGGTATAAAAGGGAAAGGTATGCTGGGCTGCTTTGTTCTTTCTGCCTTCCATGCCATGAATTCTTTTCCTCTGTGATGCCCCTCTGGAACCAGGCGACTATGAACTGAAACCTCTACAAACTGTGAGTCAAACTAAACTTTTCCTCCATTATCTTGCGGGTGTTATTTTGTCTCAGCAAAGAGAAAAGTCACTGAGATAGCGGTTTTAGCAAATTTCGAGTAAATAATCTATTATTATTAATATTTTTTGGGGGGTGCTGGGGATCAAACCCAGGGCCTTGTGCATGCAAGGCAAGAACTATCACTGAGCCAATCCCCAGCCTTAATATTATTAACTATCATCATAATGCAATACTTTACAACATAGGAACTTACTCATAACTGAGACTGCATCCTTTGACCAAATCTTTGCATTTCCCCAATCCCACAGCCTGAAAACTACCTTTCCACTCTGTTTGTCTGAATTCAACTTTTTAAAATACTACGTATAAGTGAAATCATGCAGTATTTATCTTTTTGCATCTGGATTATTTCACTTAATGTCCTCTAGGTTCATACATGTCATTAATGACAGGATTTTCTTCATTTTTCAGGCTGGAAAACATTCTGCTGTGTGAGTATATATGCATGTACAACAATGAACACATAGGTTGTTCCTATACCTTGGTTATTATGAATACTACTACAGTGAATATAGGGGTGCAGATATCTCTTTGATATACTTTACTGAGTTACATACTTTCATTTCTTTGGATATATATCCACGAATGAGATTGCTGGATTGTATGACAGCTGTATTTTTATTTTTTTAAGGAGCTTCTAACTGTCTTCCGTAATGGCTGTGCCAACTTACATTGTTACCAACGGTCTACAAGAATCCTGCTCTCCACATACTCATCAACACTTGCTATTTCTTGTCTTTTTGGTAACAGCCACCCTAATAGGTGAGAAGCAGCATGATTTTAATTTGCATTTTCCTGAAGATTAGTGCTGTTTAGCAACTTTTCACACATCTATAATGTATTTCTAACAAACAACTTAAAACTAATGTCAATAACAGCACCAAAAAGCAGCCTAGGGGACCTATGTCCATTATATGCATAATCTGAAATATCTACCTGCCTGGTCTCCTTTACCTGTTCTTCAATATGAACAGTTGACCTTTTTCTTTTTTCTTTTGGTTGGTTCCAGGGATCGAACTCACAACCTTGCACTTACCAGGCAAGCATTTGAGCTGCTGAGCTAAATCCTTGGACCCTAGTTGACCTTTTAATGTAAACCATTGTTAGAAATGGAATCCCAGTCAAGTCTATTTATCTGTATAATCAGATTGCACTGCCTTTCAACTAGAAAAATTCTAGAGCCAATAATGGCACAAGCAGCAAAAGAACTCTGCTTAGAAATAGAGCAAACTTTCATAGATGAAATTCTATTTGAAATCATATAACTACGCTCATCTGTGCTATATAAACCCAAAGAATTTTACATTAAAAAGCACATATTGGCCTAAGAATGCAGCTCAAATACTAGAGCACTTAGCTGACATGCATAAGGGTCTAGGTTCAATGCACAGCACCACTACCACCCAAAAAAAGTTCTTAATAATGTTAAAATGTATCATGACCTAACACATTTACTTATGTGTATCTTTGCTGTCTCCTTCCACTAGAATACAATTTGTTCACTGTTGCATCCTCAATGGTTGAACAGTGTCTGACTATAATGGATACTCAGTAAAATTTATTTGGTGAACATCACCCAGAAATTTAGAGCTTAAATATTACTAGTATCCAAATGAATATTACTAATAGTAGCCTAAGGGAACTTTTCTAGTACTAGGAAAAAGTCTTCACTTAATATTTTAAAAGAAAGCTATAGTTTTTATAATGAGGGAAGGTAGCAGAATACATACCAGTGCATTTCCTTCTGGGATTGATTTCGTTTGTGGATAGCATCTCCATTTATAATATCGCGGTTACTATTAGTAAGCACACCTCCAAAATCATAAGGACCTATAAAAATAAAGGGAAGAATCCTAGACTTCAACTGGAAGGTAACTCTGACCTGATTTTCAGATGCAAAAGTACTGTGTGACTCTCTTGCTGGTACAGTGAGAGATAATTAAAAAGCATTTTAATTATTTTAAAATTTAAAATTTTAATTTAATGCAGTATTTAAATCATTTCTGCATGCTGCCTGTATCAACTCCTTTTTAAAAAATTATTTAAGCTGGGCATGCTGGCTCACACCTGTAATCCCAGCACTCAGGAGGCTGAGCCAGGAGGATCATTGTGAGTTCGAGACCAGCCTGGGCTACAAAGTGAGCTCAAGGCCAGCCTGAACGGCACAGTGAGACCCTGTCTCAAAAAGACAAGGGCTGGGGATGGAGCTTAGTGGCCTAAGCGCCTGCCTGGCAAGCACGAGGTCATGAGTTCTATCCCCAGTGCTGCAAAAAAATAAAAAATAAAAATTATTTAATTATTCAGCAGTTCTTCAAACAGAATATAATGAGCAACGAAACAAGAATCTACTGCATCCCATTTAGGGATGGGTGGAGAGTATGCATCCAGGTTAATGGAACAAAGATAACTACTATGTTCAAAATGACTTTCCCATTTCAAGCAAAATTTAAATCTCTGGTTTACCAAATGATTTTAAAAAGACAGTTGCAGACTGAAATCTTAATCTCTTAAATCTAATTTTAAATGAAGACACTAATTATAAAATTTAGGGAGAGATTGGAATGATATTTGAAAATTCTCATTGACAAAACTTCCTTTTTTACAAAAGATACTGCCAAATTTCAGCATGTGAAGAATTCATTATTATTACTAGCAGCCACATTAGTTCTGGTTTTGAAGTTAGCTGTTTCCCACCAGACATGTGAATTAGGCAACTCTTGTCTAACTGGGACAGCAATTTGGCATGTCTGAATTATTTATCTTAAAGGATCATTCAGTTATCACACTGTACTTTGAAAAGGTAAAATAAGAAGTCAATATGTTAAGTAGAGACATAGAAAACCTGATTTAACAATATATAAGACATGGAAATAATTATTTGTAAATAACATTATTAGTTTTATTACATACAAGAAAACTTAAAAAGTATTACACTCTTTTAAATTGTCACTACAATGACAGAGACTATAAATTTATTCAGTTTTGTTTTTGTTTTCACATTTTAAGAGAATCTGTAGGTCATGCAAGGAAGATGGCAGGGACATGCACTTCATAAAGGAATGCAGATTTCAACAAACAGATGAGTAGGAAAATGTTGAGAAAAAAATTTTCCCCCAAGATTTAATTGCCTTATTTAAATCTAAGATACTCATCTATTCTGACCAATTTCTGGACTCATACATGTTGAACAATTTTAAGATTTTATTCTAAAACAGCATCCCAATATTTTACAGATTCAATCGATAAAAAACAAAATAAAAAATGAAAGGACTAGAAACATCATCACAAGGACTTGAACTTTCGCAGTTACGAAAGTATACTGATTTCTACAAAGACGGAATGCAATAAAGACTCAAAACTTTAGTCATGTGAAGGAAATAATTAGGCTAAGCCAAGCGTGGTGGTGCATGCCTGTAACCCCAGCACTCAAGAGGCTGACACAGGAGGATCACTGCAAGTTCAAGGCTAGCCTGGGCTACAAAGTGAGTTCAAAACCAGTCTGAACTGCATAGTGAGACCCTATCTCAAAAAGCCAAAAATAAAACAAAGCAAATAATTAGGCTTGGTTATTCATCATCTTTTTCAACTTAAAACATCAAATTCCATGTAATGCTTTTGGGCAAAATTGATAGTGAATCATGCATTTAATATATGAATTTTCTAGTGGTTCATGGGTCTCAGAGTATAATATTCCAGTATATAAAACAAACTGAGATATCTACAAGATTGTTAAATCAATGATAGACCAGATTCTAATCTTGGGAGCCTCTGTAGAAAGCATGAGATTGGGAGCAAAGGGCCACCGTCTTGTAGAAAACAAAAAATTCAAGCCCTCCTCACAACAGGGAGCATTCCTTTATTGTACCTTCACTATCAGAACGACCTGTGGGGAAAACTCCAGTGGCTGACAGGTAGATCAGAAGCACACTATTGGCAGGCAGCTCCTGGAATTAAAAAAAAAAAAAATCACATATACAAAAAGAAAAACAGGGAAAAATGACACAGTTGTAAGTAAAAGTCAAGATGTTTAAAGTTGTAGGTAAAACAAGAATTTAACAGACTGTTATTTTTCTGAGGAAAGAGTCACCCTTAGTGGTTCTGACTTAAAACTACATGCATGGCAAAAGTTTCTTACTAATTTGTAATGTACAAGGGTTCCCAAAAGCTGTAAAGACGTTTCTGCTTCCAACTTCCACCATTTAGAGAATGCTTTGTGTAAACTTGTAAACTTGAAATGGAGAAGTAAATATCTGGATTATACATCTAAAAGACAAACTCTCCCTCAGCTTTAGGGAGAATGTTCCCATTTCTCATCATTCTTTCAGATAAGCAAGATGTTTCACCATTCTTTCAGATAACAGACGTTTCACCAAATTCCAGAACTTGGGAGGCTGAGGCAGGAGGATTGCCATGAGTTCGAGGCCAACCTGGGCCACATGTAGTGAGTTCAAGGCCATTCTGAACTACAAAGTGAGACCCTGTCTCAAAAAAAAAAAGTTTCACAGAGCTGCCTGAATATAGGACATGCCCTGCATTTTGCTCTTGTTTTTCAGTTCTGCACTGATATACCTAATTTAGTAATAAAAACCTAGAATAAAGAGAATGATAGTTGATCAATATCTCCTTAATTCATGGTAGGAATTATTCACAACATCATAAGCAATTTTAATTTCAAAAAATGTCATGTTAGGATTGTTATTCTAAAGACATGCTTTCATTTTTGTATTTTACCTAAACTCTTAATTCAAATATTTAGAGAAGAATGACTTAGATTCGACTTATGGCACGTTTCCACTATGTAGTAAGAAGTACTGGATCACTCTTACCTTAAAAGATGCTGCTAAGAATGTGTAGAGTTGGCTGAAGGTTGGTTTGTAGAGCAGATACTTATGGGGGTTTTCTCGTCTGGTAGGCTTGTCAGCAGATTCCTATATTTACACATAGAAAAGAGCACACATACAAGCTATGCTTGACAGATGAATGATTAATGCCTATTTCTCTTCCCTACCATATATCCTTCTTTTCATCAGCGTTACTGTGATTATGCTTATTGATTTCGCTGTGTCCAATCAGGAGAGTTCTTTGTCCCTATTTCCTAGCATTTGTTGAACAGCAGGCTGTACCCCGTGAGGAGCAGAAGCAGCAAGAATGTCACCACCTTTGCAAATATAGGGAGCAGATCACCTGCATTCCTGGCTTGTTCATCTGAGAGGCTAAGTTCATTGGCTCCCTTTCCAGGGCTTGTAACATCCGGAACATGTCAACGGTTAGTTCACTGAACTTAACCTGCAAGAAAGACAAACCTGGCCATCAATGCAGAACAGAGACTTGGAGATCTTAAATCAGACCATTACTCTTGACTTCTATGTATACCTAATGACAGTTGCTATCCTATTCTCCAACACTGCATGATAAAAACTAAAAAAATACTACAAAGGGTGAAAGAACTGTGTGGTGACACTCATATACATTTAAATTCTATAATTAACATTTTTCATGCTTTATCACATCTCTCTCATACTAATCGTCAATTTCCTCATTGGTACTAGAAAATATGTAAGACTGTATCCTTTTCTTTCTTTACGCCACCCTCTTCAGGACTTAAGAGACTGAACCCCAGGGCCTTTTCACTGAGCTACATACACAGTTCTCTCTCGTTCATTCATTCTCATTCTCATATTCTGTCTGTCTGTCTGTCTGTCTATCTATCTATCTGAGACAATGTCTTGCCATGTATTCCAGGATGGCCTTGAACTCACTATGTAGCTCAGGCTCATCTTGAATTCATGGCAATCCTCCCATTTCAGTCTCCTGAGTGCTGGGATTACAGGCATGCAACACCATGCTTGGCTTTTTAAAATATTTTGTTTTGAGAGAGGGTCTCAGTAAGTTGCCCAGCGTGGGCTTCAACTTCCAATCTTTCTGCCTCAGGCTCTCAAAGTGTTTTGATTACAGGTGTGCACCACCATGCCCCAATAAGACTACATCCTTTTCCATATTCAGTAACATTTATATGGAAATTCAGGTAGATATATAAGGATAAAACAACAAAGAAAGTAGATGTGGTAGTGTATGCCTATAATCCTAGAATCCTGGGAGCTAAAAACAGAAAGACTGCAAATTTTCAGCTCAGCCTACGCAATTCAGCAATTTTGTGAGACCTTGTTTTTTGTTTTTGTTTTTTTTTTAAAAAAAAGGGGGCTGGGAGGGTAGTCCAGGGGCAAAGATCTTGAGTTCAATCCCCAGCAATGGTGGGGAAAAAAAAACAAAGAAGAGAATGTTTTAAAGCACCTGTTTCTAAATTGGGTGTGGTGGCACACGATTATAATATCAGCACTCAGGAGGCTGACTCGGGAGAACTGCTATGATTTGCAGGTTAGCCTAAGCTACACAGTGAGTTCAAGGCCAGCCTTGACTACATAGGAAACCTTGAAAGTACCTGTCTCTATGAAATAAGAGGTTACCCCCCGACATACGGGAAACTGAGCCCCACCCCAGGCCTTTTTACTTTTTCTTATAAGATAGGCCCACTAAGAAGCCCAGGGGAGGGTTGAACTTGGGATTCTCCTGCCTCACCCTCTCACATGGCTGGGACTGCAGGTGTGCATCACAATAGTTGGGCAAGAGGAATTCTTTACTGAAGGCAAGAATCTGTTTTATAAAGATTGTTCACTGCAGTTTGAAACATTTAACTTTTGTTTTTGTGATGCTGGTGATTGAACCCATGGCTTCGCACATGCTAGGCAAGTGCCCTTCCACTGAGTTACATGTCCGCCCCACCCCTAGTTCACATCTCTTTAAGAAGACTAAGCAAAAATTTTACTTCTTCTCAATCAAAATTTCACAGAATGAGGTTACAAAGATGGGAATTTCTGATCCTTCTGTTCAATGTTTCAATACGGCATTACTTGAGTTTTCTGAAGTGAGATAAACTGTCCTAAAGACCCACATACTCACCTCCCCATTACCTCTACACAAGAGAACAAAGACGACTGCTAGGCCCAAGCATAGAGACAATGGCCTAGCTCATCTTTCTTTCTCTCTGTCTAAAGTGAGATGTGTGGACACAAGCACATGCTCCTGAGCAAAACTAACAGTCGGCAGTGAAAGTAGCATTCTGAGGACCAAACTCCACACAGAGCACAATTACACGTCCCATCTTACCCTGGTAATCAATATCCTCAAAACAGATGATTTTCATACCAAAAACACCTCAAACTTTATAGTTTAAGGCCATGCTCCTGACCTGGTCTCTTCTGTCAGGAATCCTGTGGATATCTCTACTCCTTGTGCCTCAGTGTTGGCTCGGCTTACTTCAACCTTTTAGCTCTTCCCTTGCTAGCCCTTTAGTTCTCCTTGTCTACATTCTCTTCTGCAGACAGGTCTGTTACATATCCCACAGTGCGGAACCAGGCTCACCAGAACAGTGATCTGTATCACACACTCAAACTAGAAACCAGAAGTCATCTCTGAAATCCACTCTCTTCCCTCCACGTCGTCACGTACCAAATGCTACTACTAGTTGCATCTTCTTAAAACCAACCTCATTGCTCTGCTATCACTACCACCCACTTAGTATTTTACCCACAAACCAAGATCACTGCCACAATTTCCTAACTGCTCTACCACCCCCATTTGGCTCCAATCCATTCTGTACAACTACAACCAAAACCTCCTAATGCAGGTTTCATCATTTTCCTCCCTTCAAGTGGATCTTTTGCTGACTTTCCAAAGCACTCAGGATACTAACAAGTTGCTGAGTGTGCCATTTCAGGCTCTCTCAGTCCAGTTTTGCCTAGGTTTCCTGCTCCCTGTGCTTCCCTTGTTCTCTCGGTTTCAGCTAGCATGCCCTCAGTGCCCCCGATCACTGTCTCATACTCAACACTCCCCTGTGTGCTGCCAGGCACACTTTACTCTTGACAATACTAATTTCTACTAAGTTCTTAGTTCAAACTCTTCGATGACAGGCACTTGAATGCACACTTCTCCCTTTATCATATTTGTTGAAGTGGATGTTTGGTTAATGTTTGTTTTCATGATTCAATGGTAAGCTCCAGTAGAGAAGGCACTTTTTCTTCTCTTTAGTTAATCCTTCTCATTCCCCAAGCCTCAGACAAGACTGGCACAAAATAAATACTGACTGAATGAATGATGGACTCATTTGCTGAACTCAGTGTCTCACTGTAAGTCACTAAAATATTAACATTGTCAAAGTCATATTCTCATGGAAGGAAACAAAACATCCATCTCTTTAACAAAGGACAAAAATAAGGCTTCTTCTTCTAGTAACAGAAAGGTTAGCTATCCTGTAACATTCCTTTAGAAATGCAGAGAGGAAATTGCAAAAGTAGGGATTTTCTGAGAGAACAAGACACAGTAAGTGTAGGGAAGGAAGTGGGCACTAATGCCTCCACCTGTCCTGCAGTGAGGAGAGCATTGGGGTCCTGGGAAGAACTGACTGGGGAGACTCCCCTCCCTACACACACACACACACACACACACACACACACCCTAATAAAGCTAGAAGCGCAAAAATATATGGCCTTAGAAAGAGTTCACTACAAATGAGTCTGCTCCAGAGAGAGACAAGAAGGAAACAATTTGATCTTGGCCTTGGCTCCGGAAAGATAGAAAAAAGTCCCTCTAAGAATTCACGGTCATGGGGTGGCTTTCCAATGGTTTGTGAACTTGAGTTCACACTATCTGCACAGTTCAAGTATCTGTAACATTTTTCATTTAAAAAGATCAAAAACTGATCGTTCTACCAAGTTTTGACTGCAAGTAAATGCAGATTCTCAATGGAGGAACTTCAATTCATGTCTCAAGAAAGTGTAAGTGATAGTATCACAACAAAGAAAAACTCATGGGCTGGCAATATAGTTTAGTGGCACAGTGCCTGCCTGGTAAGCATGAGGTCCTGAGTGTGGAGTCCTGATACAAAAAAAAAAAAAAAAAAGAAAAAGAAAAACTCATAACCAAAAATCATAAAACACATAAAAAAAAAAGATACCTCTGAACAATAAGCAATTCAAATAGAACTATAAAGACATGACATACATATAAAAAAATTGGGTGTGGTGGCACATGCCTGTAATCCCAGCACTTGAGAAACTGAGTCAGGAGGATTGGCGTGAGTTTGAGGCCAGCCTGGGCTCATAGTGAGTTTAAAGCCTGTCCGAACTACCTAATGAGACTGTCTCAAAAAAAAAAAAATCCAGTAAAAAATGTTCTATATGCTTAAATAAATAAAAGAAACAAGTAAAATCATGATGAAGACTATCAAAGGAATATGTGAGAAATAATCTAATACTTTGAAAAACATAACAAATGCAATTAAAAACCAAATGGAATGAACCAATAACTATCTTAGAACCAGCAGAGGGGTCAATTACAAAGGTATCAGAAAGCAAGCAAGACTGTCTGCAAGTGACCACTTGTCTCTGAAGCAGCTATTTTAAAAGCAAGACTCCCAGCTCTGTGTGGGAAGAAGGCGCCGTTAGGGAAACAGAAATCAGTGGTGGTCTTCAGAGTCAGACTGACAGACTGACATAAAAAGGCCTTAAGCACAGGTTGGTTTCTCCCAGACATTTATAGGATCTGTATGTGCACAGTGCAGGAGACTCAAGAGGTAAATCAGACAACACTTAAAGAAAAAGTGGACTTGGTTTCCTGTCTTGTGGGGCTGAGAAACCAGATCAAGGTACCTAACTCAATAGGATGACACATCTTGAAGAACATGCTAAACAACCAAACGTTCTGAAAAACCAGGCCCTAACGACAGGTTGAAGAAAAGCAGGCTGATCTTCACCAAAACAGGTACTGAATCTCATCTGGACTATACATACATGCTATGGTTAAGATGGAAAATGTTCCCCAAAGGTCTTATATGTTCAGAGGTGGGGCTTGTACTGATTAGTGGATAAGTCACAAGGAGTTCACACCTGAATGTACTGTAAAGAGACAGGCCTGTTTAGAAGAGGGGAATCATTAGGGGAATCACCAGGAAAGTATGTATATTCTTGTCCCTAAATCCTCCCTTCTCTCCCTCTGCTTCCTAGCTACCATGGGTTGAGCAGCTGCCTTCCACCAGAACCTTCTACCATACTGTTTCTGCTTTGGAGCCAGCTAACTACGGCCTGCACCCCCTGAAACCATGAGCCAAAATAAACCTTCCTTAAATTATGTGTCTCGTGATTTAGATCTAAAATGTCCATAAAGTCTCATGTGTTTGTAAGATCCTACACTTGTCACTGGATTTGTCCAGTGATGAGTTCACAGCTGACCTGCTGTTAGGAGGTAGGGCCTGGTTAGAGACAGTTCACTGGGGACACGAATTAGAGGGGTATATCTACCTCCCTGGCTCCTCCTTTCCCTCTCTGTTTCCTGGCCACCCTGAGGTGCAGTTTTCCTCTGCCATACTGTTCTGCCAGGCCATTTCTGCCTTAGAGTCTCCCAATCATAGACTGAGCCCATGGAAATTGAAAACCAGAATAAACAAAATTCTCTTTAGAGTTGCAGATGTGGGATATATTGTCCTGGCAATGACAAAGTAACTAAGACATACAGGATTGAATATAGGGCTTTGTACATCATCCTAGAGTCTATACTTTTTTTTTTTTTTTTTTTTGGTCCAGGGGATTGAACTCATGACTTCATGCTTGCTAGGCAGGCGCTTATGCCACTGAGCTAAACCCTGGCCCTGAGTCTATAATTCTTATGCATGCTGCCAGGGATTCAATTGTAAATTTGGAAGCAAACAATGAATCAAGACAATACGAATGAGTTTCGAAAGTGAGAAAAAAGCACTAAAACAAAACTATAAGAATCAATATAGAGTAGTTAGCAGAGAAGGATTTTTAAAGTAACGGACAAATATAATGAACCAAATGGAAAGAGATGGTTGAACTCCAATGAAAAAAATGGAAAACTTAGAGAATTAGCTCTCCTGTTGCTGGACAAAACATCTGAAAGCTTCAAATTAAAGGTTTATTTGGCTTACGGTTTCAGTTCATGGTTGGCTGGCTCTAGGAAGAAAACTCACAACAAAAGGGCGTGGGAGAGTAAAGCTCCTTAGTTTGTAAAGCAGAGTAGCTGGAAAGCAGAGCAGGGGAACAATGCAGGAAAGGAAGAGGCCAGGGACCAGACAGTCTCTCAGCCAGGTCTCACTGACTTAGCCAACCCTACTCATAAGTGTACTTTACTAACACCTAAGCAATTTTCAAGAAAAACTAAAATGCATAAAAAGAGAATCAAAAGGGCTGTGAATCTAGCTCAGTGGCCTAAGCAACTGCCTGGCAAGCACAAGGTCATGAGTTCAATCCCCAGTGCTGAAAAAAAAAAAAAAAGAATTAAATGGAAAAACATGGAACTATTAAGACAATATGGGAAATTTGAAACAAAAAACTTAATTACAGAGCAGATACACAAGAGGACAAAATTAGTGAAATAGAAAGAAATTAAAGGAAAAGATTCTAACAAATCTAGAAAGAAAAAACAAGGACCTGACAAAAACAGTGTAAAAGATGCAAGTGACACTGTGAAAAATTCTTCAGACACGTAAATGGGGTTTCAAAGGTAGAGAAAAGAGGGCTAGGGATATAGCTCAGTGGCAGCACCTGATGGCAAGTGCAAGGTGGTGAGTTCGAGCCCAGTACCAAAACAAAACAATACAGCAGACAAAAAGAATGAAAGGAAGCTGGGCATGGTGGCTCATGCCTGTAATCCCAGCACTCAGGAGGCTGAGATAGGAGGATCATTGTGAGTTCGAGACCAGCCTGGGCTACAAAATGAGCTCAAGGCCAGCCTGAATGGCATAGTGAGACCCTGTCTCAAAAAGACAAGGGCTGGGGATCTAGCTCAGCAGCCTAAGTGCCTGCCTGGCAAGCGCAAGGTCGTGAGTTCAATCCCCGGTGCTGCAAAAAAAAAAAAAAGAATGAAAGGAAAAATAGTATTTAGAGTTGCAATAATTGTATTTCAAAGTAGATGAAAGACATCAACCTACAGATTCAAGAAACTCTAAACTTGTTTTTTTCTTTTTTTTTTTTTGGTACTGGGGATCGAACTCACGACCTTGCGCTTACCAGGCAACCACTTGAACTGCTGGGCTAAATCCCCAGCCCTACTCTGAGCCTATCTGTTTTGTTTTGTTGAGACAAGGTCTTGCTTTGTAGTGCAGGCTGGCCTTGAACTCATGGGGATCCTCCTGCCTCAGCCTCCCCAAATGCTGGGATTATGGGTGTGCACCACCACACCCAGCTGAAACTTTGTGAATTTTGAGCAGGAAAAGTAAAACTATATTTGAGCTGAGCATGGAGGCAGTGTACCTAACGAACACATGGACCAAAAGAACAGAATGAGACACAAACATGTATGGACACAAATTTATGATAAAAGTGACAATATAGGATGGTAGAAAAAAAGATGATCTATTTAGTAAGCGGTATTAGGTCTATTCAAATTCACATGGAAATTTTGACCTATTCTCCACACCAAACAAAATAAAAATACAGACAGATTACAAATCTAAATGTGAAAAGTAAAGTAATAAAGGTTGGGAGGGGAGTTATTTTCAAGACCATGCAGTAGGCAAAAGTTTTTCAAAACAGAACATAAAAGAGCTCTTACATGAAAGAAAACAAAACTTGCCACGTGTGGTGGGTGCATACCTACAAACCTAGAACTCAGGATGGTGAAGCAAGAGGATCACTATTGAGTTTGAGGCCAGCCTGGGGTACATAGTTAGGTTTAAGGCAGCCTGAGGTAGAAAACTTTATAAATTGTGGTATGTTAAAATTGAAGATTTCTGTTCACTAGAATTTCAACATCTGGATTAGGGTCTGGTACATAGTAGACTCTAAATAAACTTTAACTTATGAAACAAAGAGACTATAAGACAAGCCATACGGTATGAGACACTTCAATATACAAATCTGATAAAGGACCTTTATGCAGACTATATTAGAAACTCTTAGAAATCAATAAGAAACTACTAGAACTATTCAGTCAAAGGGTGTGCATACATTTAGCTGTGCAAAGATAATGCCTAATACTTTTCTGAATTGAATGCATTGATTCACAAATCTATTAACAAGGCACAAGATATATACCTTTTGTACAAGCTTACCAGGATATGCTATCTTAAGTTACCTTGTTTCAGTTTTAGCCATTCAGGTGGCTGATTATCTCATTTGATTTAAATTTATATATAATAATTGGTAAAATGTTCTTTGAATATAAAAAAGTGGGAAAAATATCGATCCTTTAGGAAAATATAAGTAAACAAACCATAATGTTTTAAAATCTATCCACTTAGTTTATTTATATAAAATTCCAAAAAGCTTTAATTTAGAAATTGGGAAATTAATGGCTATAAGAGTAAAAAAAAAAAATACAGGACTATAGAATTTTAATAACAAAAATGACAGATATATATGATAGGATCCAAAATTAAAATTTGTATTAATACATATAGATAAACAGGTGACCTACCCAACAGGAAATAGTTTCCAGTGGATTAAATCATCATCGTCATCATGGTACAGTTTTCTCATGAAAAAATACATGAAATTCATTTTTGACAAATGTACTTTAAAACAGCTCCTCCTCCCTTTTTGCTTGAATGTTAAAGGTTCAGAAAGTTGCAAAGAAAATAAAAAAATTCCTTTTGTTTTTGGTGGCATTAGGAATTTAACCCAAAGATCTTTGCACTGAGTTACAACTCTATCCCTTTTCATTTTTTGCAGATAGGATCTCACTAACTCACTAAGTTCCCCAGGTTGGGCTCAAATTTTTGTTCTTCTTACCTCAGCCTCTCAGAGTGCTGGGGTTACAGGTATGAATCACAACAGTTGGCTAAAAATCACTTATAATTTTGATATTCAGGGAAAAACCTTTCAGATGTTGCTGAAATTATTGCTAATTTTTTTCCTGTGCACATACATGGCATAGATGTTCTAATACATGAAATAGTTCTATTTGCAAATCTCCACAGCAAGTTTACTTTCACTCACTGTATCATAAATATCTTCCTAAGTTACTAAAGTCTTTCTAAACCACTTAAATTTCAACAATATATTCCATAGATGGACATGGCATATTTAATTAACAATATCCTCAGAATCGATGATATTTATATGGACAGAATTCTGTGATAATAAAAACTTTTTTTTTTGTACTGGGGATCGAACTCATGACCTCGCGCTTGCCAGGCAAGTGCTTGAACTGCTGGGCTAAATCCCTGGCCCTAACCAACTTTGTCAAAGTGAATTTTAAGCATAAATTCTTCACAATTCTTTACCTGATTATTACAATTACCAATAATGAGTGCATCAGCCAGAGACAACTGTCCCACAATCATCCCCTGCTCCAGCAATGGGGCTCCTGTCTCAGCAAGGCGATTGGATGTGATAACAATGGTATTATCATCATTTAACACCATCACAGGATCCGCCTAAAGGGAAAAGCAAAAACTTGCTAGAACAACAAAAATTACAATATAGTAAGATATTCCTTGTCCTTGACATATCCGCACAGTAAAAGCAGACGCCATGGTCAGTTTCTTATTCATAATTATGACAGCCTTTTTTCTCAAAAACTGACCTCGATGAAAGCAGCTACTTCTTGGAGCACCAAGTTCCATTCCACTTGATCTTCAGTATTGAAACGGTGTGTATAATCCTCAATTTCATCTGACAATTCCTAATTTTAAAATACCACAAAAAAAGATTGTATTTAAAAACCGTAAGAATATACAGCTATAGCGTAACATTCTTAACAAAAACTGATAAGGATGTTTTTTCTGGTACTTGAAAACCCAGCACCTCTGCAGTGAGTCATATACTTAGTCCTTTTTAAATTTTGAGACAGTCTCACAAAGTTGCTAAGGTGCTCAGGCTGAGCTAATAAAACTTTTGATCTTTCTTCCTCAGCCTCCCAAAGTGCTAGAATTTGATTATTTTCAACACCTAGTCCTTATTATACCATAAACAAAGAATGAGACCTATATGAATTTGTTTCAAAATAAAAATCAGAATGACATTCATCAAGTAAGATCAGCAGTGAATTTATTATTAAAAGTCCCTCCCTCACCCTTATTCTCTTCTTGTTGTCTAATAATAGTTACCCTCCTATTTTCTTGTCATTTCTTTTAGACTCCACATATGAGGGAGAACATGTGATATTTGTCTTCTGGTTCTGGCTTATTTTGCCAACATGATGATTTTCAAATACCTTCATTTTTCTTCAAAGAACATGATTCTGTTCTTCTTTATGGCTGAGTAGTTCTACACAGTATATGCCACATTTTCTCTATCCATTCGTCTTTTGGGGGGTACCTGGGCTGGTTCCATGTCTTGGCTACTGTGAACTGTACCTGAATAAACATGGACATGTAGGTATCCCTACAGTATTTACTTCGGGTAAATACCAAGAAAATGGTATAGCCAGATCAAATGGTAGCACTATTTTTATCTGATAAGGAACCCCTATATTGATATCCATAGTGGCTGTACTAATGTATGGTCCCACCAGCAGTGTAGGACTTTCTCCCTGTATCCTCACCAGCATACATTGTTTTCTGAATTATTGGTGATAATCATTTTGACTGCAGTGACATGGAATCTCAATGTGGTTTTTATTTGCATTTCAACGAGATTTTAACATTTAAATAAAATAAATACTTCCTGATCTTCTTTGGATTTATATCATATTGTGTTTTAGAAACAGTCCTCTTGGTGAGTGGGAATAGACGAATACAACAAAAGTATGTAGAAAGCTACCACCAGTGACCTTGTGAAAACTACCAGGTCTCACTTGAGCAACAAATATAAGAAGCATGCCATCGAAACCAATGGGTCCAAAATGCAACCAGAATTTAGAATGCAAGAATCACCAAGCAGATCCTACAAACAATTAACTTTTAACTCCCTGAGTAAATGAAGGACAGGGTGATGCAGATTCTCTGACGGAAAAACTAAACTTCATTCATAATACTTTTGTAAAACATTATGTACTTTTTCTTAACCTAACCTTTTAATCATTTCCAACTAAACTAAGGATTCTAAGTTTTGTTTGCATTTCTCAGTCACCCACTAATGGGCTGAAATTGTAAATCATGCTGAAGGTACAAAGCAGGTAATTAAGAAAATTGCCTATAAGGAGTATGTGCTTGAAATATGAAAAAAGTTGAGAAATTTTTTCATTATTAACCTTATCAGAGGTTATTATACTTTAAATGTTATAAATACTTAAGATATATCAAGATCGTTTTAGGGCTTAGGGTGTAACTCATGGTAGAACACATGTTTAGCATGCAAAAGGCCCTGGATTTGATTTTCAGGACCAGAAAAACAAAACTCTCACACATACAAAAAGAGACAAAAGTTAACTTTAAAAAGAAGTGTATTTTTTTTTTTTTTTTTTGGTACCGGGGACTGAACTCATGACCTCTAACTTGTCAGGCAGGCACTTACGCCACTGAGCTAAATCCCTGGCTAAAAAAAAGTGTATTATGATTGAACCAGGCCCTTTGCACTGAGCTACACCCTGAGCATTCTTTTGAGACAGGGTCTTGAAAAACTGCCCAGCCTTGGATGGAATTTGCTATCCTCCTGTCTCAGTCTCCCAAAGTACAGGGAGTACAGACCACCATGCCATCCTAAAAGCTAGTTTTTATTTTTGTTGTTATTATTATTGTTTTGGTTTTTTGAGATAGGGTCTCAGTACATGGTTCAGGTTGGCCTCCTTGAACTCACTATGTAACCCAAGCTAGTCTCGAGCTCACCATGATCCTGTCTCAGCCCACCGAGTGCTGGAGTTAACAGGCATGTACCACACCTGGCTAGAATCTAGCTTTTAAAAGACAAAATCATCACCAGGTACAGTGGTACATACTCACAATTCAGTCTACTAGGAGTCTGAAGCAGGAAGGTCACAAATTCCAGGTCAGCTGGGCAACTTAGCAGGACCCTGTCTCAACATATAAGAAGAGCTCAATGAGCCATGTGTGTTGGCTCACGCTTGTAAACCTAGCACTTGGGAGGCTGAGGCAGGAGGATCATCCCGAGTTTGAGATCAGCTTGGGATACAAAGTGATCTCAAAGCCAGCCCTAACTGCACAGCGAGACCCTGTCTCAAAAAACCACACACACACACACACACACACACACACACACACAGAAGAGCTCAGTGGTAGAGTGCCCTTAGGTTCCATGCCCAATACCATTAAAAACTCAAACGAAAGCCAATCCTCAAAATTATCCATATACAGTTAAAGATTAGGATTTTAATTATGTTAAAGTACATTTACCTTTACCAGATCCTTCACAACATCCATTTTGTTGAGAAGAAGACAAACTACTATAAACCTTGCATAATAGCGCAGCTTCTTGACTACCAATTCAGGTCTACAGTAGGAAAATAGAAAATTATTAGATTCATATAGAATATATGCATTTTTATTCTTCCCATTGTCTGATGGCTTTTTAAACTCGCCAGCACTTTTGACAGTTATAAACATTTCCAAACATACCTATGTAGTCTTTTAAACACATTCTGTATTCACCAATTAAGTCATTGTTTATACATTTTTACAGATTCAACAAACCTCTTTTGAGAACTTAATGTGCATTAAGCATGATGCCACATGCTAAAAGCACAATGATTAAAATATATAAAGACAAATTCCTTCTTTACAAACCGTACAGATTGAGAAGTCTTAAAATATAGGAATCAGATAAATACTTTAAAACGCAAGAATATATGACTAGAGAAATAAAGAATGTTATCTAAGCTGGCTCTTGGATAAACTAAAAGTGAACACTAAAAAGAAGAGCAGAAATCTAGAGGAACAAGAGTATGACGTGACAATAATTCCAGGAATAACATTCTTTTCTTTTCCTTGAAATCCATTTTCCTGATATTATTACAACAGAGGCAGCTTTGTCAGCCTACTCTTTGTATACCAGGTGTTTTTCAATCCTTCCACTTTCAACTGCCTATATCTTCTTATTTAATGCATCTGTTACAAACAATACAGCTTTTCTATCCAATTTGACAATCTCTGCCTTTTACTTGATGCACTAAGACCATATAAGGTAGTCATTGACTGCCTCATTTTCAAAAAAACTGATTTTTATTGGTATGTTTGTAAATACATAACGTTTACATTCCTTGTGAAGGCTTCATACACATCTTAACACTTCTTTTCCATTACATTCCCCTCTCCTCCCTGCTGTCCCCACCCATCTCTTGACCCCTTTCCCATTAGCAAAAGGTCTATCTCCCTACTTCCCATTATTTATCTTTTATTTTACTCTATTTATAATTTGGGTCTCTCATATAAGTGAAACCTTGCTATATTTAAGTGCATATGTCTGATTTATTTCACTTAATATTATGGTCTCAAGGTGCAGCCATTTTCCTATAAGTAAATCAAATTCATCCTTCTTTTGTCTTTTTGAGACAGGGTCTCATTATGCAGTTGAGGCTGGCCTTGAACTCGCAACGATCTTCCAGCCTCAGTCTCCCAAATTCTGAGATTACAGGTGTGCACTACCACGCCCGGCAAATTCATTCTTCTTTATAGCAGACTAATACTCCATTGAATGTAAATATTATACTTTCTTTATCCATTGATGGACACATAGACTGCTTGGAAGATTTAGTTATTATGAATTGTGCTGCTGTAAACATGGGTATGTATGTATCAGTTAATATGTCTTTTAACTCTTTCAGGAAGATAACAGGAAGAGTAACTGAGTCAAATGAGATTTGTAGTTTCAGTTTTTCAAGAAATCTCTATACTGATTTTCACAGTGTTTCACTAGTTTACATTCTCACGAACAACAGAGAAGGGCTCCTTTTAACCCGTAGTCATGACAACATTTGTTATGATTTGATTTCTTGATGACAGTCATTCTTTCTGGGCTAAGATGGAATCTCGGTTATGTTTTAATTTGCATTTGTCTATTGGTCAGTGATGTTGAACATTTCTTCACATATTTATTGGACATTAGTACTTCTTCTTGTGGTATCTATTTCACTTGCCTATTTTTGATTGGGTCTTTTACTGGGGGTTTTCTAACATTGAGTTCTTTATAGTTCTAGATATTAGTACTTTAAGAAACAGCTTGCCAAAAACACTTCCCATTCTGTAGGTTGTCTTTTTACTCTGTTGGTTGTTTCTTTTGCTGTGTGAAGCTTTTTAATTTGGTATGATCCCATTTGATTCTCTTTACAATTTCCTGTGCAACAAAGGTTCTATTTAGAAAGTCCTTTTCTATGCCTATGACTTCAAGAGTTTTACATATTTTATCTTTCATCAGATTAAATGCTTCTGTTTTAACATTTAGTTATTTACTCCATTTTTACTTTAGTACATGGTGAGAGATATGGGACTAGGTTCAATCTTCTGCATGTGAATAGCTACTTTCCCCAACACCACTATTAAAGAAGCTATCTTTTCTCCAGTGTGTGTTTTTGGCCCCTTTGTCGAAGTTGAAACAGTTCAATGTGCTTGAGGTTGTTTCTGCACGTGTTGTTCTGTTCCACTAAATTTCACGTCTGTTTTAGCACCACCATGCTGTTTTTAATCACCACAGCTTTTCAATATAACTTCAAGTCCAGGATTATGATGCCTTCTGCTTTGCTCTTGTTAGTCAACGTTGCTTTTGCTATTCTGAGTCTCTTCTGATTGTGAATTTCAGGATTGTTTTCTTCAGTTCTGTGAAGAATGCATTTGGTATTTTGACTGAGATTGTGTTAAATTTGTATATTAATTTTGGAAGTATGGCCTTTTGACTATATTGGTCCTGCCTATCCAGGAAGAGGTACCTTTCTATTTTCATGTGCCTTCTGCAATTTCCTTTTTCAGAGTACTGTAATTTTTGTTGTAGAGGTCTTTCACCTCATTAGTCAGGTTATTTCCTATTTAATTTTTCCTGATGCTACTGTGAACGGCATTTCTTTTCCAATTTCTTTCTCAGGGGGTTCATTGTGAGTGCAGAGGAATACTACTGATCTTTGTGTGTGGATTTTATATTCTGCGAATCACTGAATTCGGTTATTAATTCTGAAAGTCTTTTGATGGCTCTTCTGTGTAGATCGTTATCAGCTGCAAATAAATGATAATTTGACTTCCCCCTTTCCTGTATATCCCTTTTCTTTTTCTTGCCTAGTTGCTCTTGCTAATGTTTCAAGTATTATGTTGACTAGAAGTGGTGACTGCAGACATTTTTTTCTTGTTCTTGATTTTAGCAGTAAAGCTTTCAGTTTTTCCCAACTTAATATAATCTTGGTAGTAGGCTTGCCATCAATGGTTTTTATCAAATTGAGATAAGGTCCTTCTACAACTACTTTTTTCAGTGTTTTTATCATGAAAGGATGTTACATTTTGTCAAAAGTTTTTTCTGAGTCCACTGGAGATGCTCATGTGATTTTTGTCCTTCCTTGTTTGTGTGATGCATATTCATCTGCCTATGTGGAACCATACTTTCATCCCTGAGATAAAGCCTATTTGGTCATGATATAACGATCTTTTTGATATTTGTTGTATTGTTTATTGTACTTTATTGAAGATTTTTGCATCTAAATTCATTAGAGACTGGTCCAGAGTTTTCTGTTTTGGTTAGATCCTTGTCTGGTCTTGAAATGAGGCTAATGCTAGCTTTCAGGAATGCCTTTGAGGGTACTCCTTCTCTTTGAATTTCATTAAAGAGGTTGGAGTGTACTGGTGTTAGATCTTCCCTAAGGTTTTGTAGATTTCAACAGAGACTTCACCTGAACTAGGCTTTTCTTAGTTGATAGGTTTTTTTTAATTATTACTGCTTCAATTTCAATGCCTGTTATTAGATTATTCAGGGTTTTTTGATCTTCTCGATTCAGTTTTGGTGAACTTGCTATTTGCTTTCAACATACTCCTTTTGTTCCTGTGTTTTTTTCTGGTTCTTTCTTATTTTCTTTGTGATTAATAAAATATTTTTTAGAGTTCTGTTTTATATCCTCTACTGACTTCTTTTTATACCACTTCTTTTTTATTGTACTTTTCAGTGGCTGTTAAGAGTAGCAATACACTTTAACTTACCCACACCTTATACTTTCCACTTACCCCTTATAAATTAAAACTTGACATTTCAAACTTCTACTTCTTGCTTTGTACACTTCACATTATAAATTTAATAAACTTATAACAGTATATCTGTATATGTTTTGACATTTTATATAATTTTTTTGGGGGGGTACCAGGGATTGAACTCATGACCTTGCACTTGCTAGGTAGGCGCTTGTGACACTGAGCTATATCCCTGGCTTATATAATTTTTCTTAAAAAATTTTCAACTCATGAATTAGAAACATGAACGTTAATTGATAAGTTGATTTTTTTAAAAGTTATGTTTTATTTTTCTATTTAATGGAATCATAGTTAATGAACATATATTTGAAAGTCAAGTTCAGAGAAGTTTTATGTAAGGTTAGAAATAATATATGTTGGCTTACTTTTACATACAGTTTTATGCACTTTAGAGCAAGTTTTTTCTTCCAGACCAGATCTTGCTGTGTATTCTAGGCTGGCCTCAAATTCACATTGATTCTCCTGCCTCAGGCTCCTGAGTGCTGGTATTACAGGCGTGTGCCACCAAGCCTGGCAAAAACTCTTTTTTTGGTATGTTCGTTTGTTTGTTTGTTTTCCCAGGCACAAGTTTTTAACTGTTACTCAAATCTTACAAATTTCTTAACTTCTAGATAATAAATTATTTAGTATGATACAGTAAACTTAATAAACTTAATTTTTCCACATTTCTGGAACTGTATAAAAAACAAATCAAATTTCCCCATGTCAACACTGAACCTAACCACTGAATCTGATTCAGCTCTTGCCCAGTTTGGTTTGTGACCAGAATTGTGGAAAGAATTAAGCTCATGAACTGAGGTACCACTGTATACCAAAATATTCCATCTATATTTGACGATTTATCAGTTTTCCCACTTTCTGCTTTATTACATCACTTTTTCTTTTATTAGCATTTATATTATTGGGCATTCACAAAATCAGACATTTTATATTTCCCTGAGTTTCATCTTTTTATCATTATGGAGGTAAACTGTCCTTAATAACATTTTCCACCTTAGCTGGATGAGGTACATTCCTGTAATCCCAACACTCTAGAGCAAGAGAATCTCAAGTTTAGCCCAGCCTGGGCAATTTAGCAAGACTTTATATCAAAATTTTTTAAAAAACAAAAGCTGTGGGTCAATCCTACAAAACCCAGTAACAATAGCACAACAGTGCATTACTGAGTTTCTCTAAAAAAAGAGATTCTGGTAATTTTTGTATTTTCACTTAGAAGTTGAGATCATCTCCACTTACTACAACTACTACTATATTTGGACTTGTATTTTATCATTTTGTGCTAGTCTGCATGTAGGGGTAGTTTTTCTTTTCTTGCATTTTACTGTAATGATCCTAATTGTGTTACTTACTTTCGCCATTTTACTTGTTCCAAGGTCATTCTCCTTACACTTTACCAAAGTATTTTTCTTAAAATTCTAATAACAAGATGCTTCTTCTAAAAAATAATGGCTTTCATTAAAACAGCATAATTCTTACTCCTTTTCTTCATATTATTGTTATCTAGAATTTGGTCCCATTTTAATAACCAAACTAATCACTATCACAATGACTATCTCATAAAACCTGTGTTTTAGAAAATAAGAGTATAATTTTTTTCTTACCAATCCTTACTGTATATGCATTTTTTGTTATCACCCCAATCCTCAACCTCAAAGTCATCACAGAACTTGGTCACAGGATTACTGAATCGGGGTCTTCTCTACTTTCTTGACAGCTAAACTAACTATTAAAGAGACAACTGCTCTATTTTATCCAGCATTACCATGTGTTTTGGAACAGAAAGTAGTTTAGGTATTTAGTCTAAGATGCTGTCAGAACTAAAATTCAATTTTAGTATATGTGCTGCCGAAATGAGCACAAGAAGTAAAATTCAAATCAGAAGGAAAATCAGTAGAATTATGTTGATTCATACTCGAAATATTAATGACTCATATTATTAATATTTTTTGTCTTTTTGAGACAAAGTCTTGCTATGCCATTCAGGCTGGCCTTGAGCTCACTTTGTAACCCAGGCTGGTCTTGAACTCACAACGATCCTCCTGCCTCAGTCTCCAGAGTGCTGGGATTACAGGCATGCACCACCGTGCCCAGCTTTAATGACTCATTATTAAAAGTGAATTGTGATCTTCAAAGTAGTCACTCAGTAAAAGACATAAACCAAAAAGTCTCACCTTGAAACAGGGTTTCACTGTGTAGCCCAGGCTGGCCTCAAAGGCACGGCAATCCTTCTGTCTTAGCCTCCTGAGAACTGGGATTACAGGTGTGTGCCACAATGCCCAGCTGATTTTACCTTTTAGATGTGCAAACTTATACAACACTTTCTTACTTGGTTTTTATTGGCTACTGATTTTAGCAGCTGTCTGTCACTGTCACCTTGACTGGCCCCCTTGCCCAGTGTAAACGAAGAAACAATCAATTTACCAACTGAAAGAGGCAGTTTTGCATATTGGATTATTGTTTGACTCTAATTTACGGGCCTAGAGCAAGAGATCTTGTTATCCTGATTTCAAATAATCCTACTTTGGTTAATCCAAATTGCTCTAGGAGGCAGCAAAGGAAAACAATTCAGATGTGGTGTTTGCTATTAAAGTAGAAAATGATTACAATAAATCAAACTGTTGGGTTTTAAGCCAAGGGGCCCAGAGCCAATTTTCCTTTAGGCACATTAGAAAATGTAGAAAAGTGAATTATGCAAGGTATTTTGCTATTGCTTCAAACAGATCTCTGCCTACGTATATTTTTAATCCTGATAAAATGTTACACAGTCATCTTTTGATTTTTAGAGGTACAATTCATCTTGCCAAGAATTAAGATAAACTATATAACATGAATGGAAAGAAAATTGGAGTTGGAGGAAATATCTCTGCAGTGAAAATAAGTGAAGCAAACCACATAAGAAAAACTAAAGAAAAGTAACTGATGGAACTTTGATAACAGGATGAAATAATGGAATGGCAAAAAACACTTCAGAGTAAAATGGAGAATCCAGCATCTACACGTCACACCATATCAAGCAAACTTCCCTTGACAAGTCCAAATAAGATCACAGCAGGGCTTTCCAAAAAATGTCACTGTTTAGGTAGAAAACTTAACAAGTCAACCACAATGTTTAGAAAAAGAGTCAAAACTATGAGTTTTTTTAATTGCCAAGGAAATACAACCTTTTCCCTATATAACAACTGTGAGTCCTGTTTGCTAGGAGTATGGAAAACACACAGACTTTCTGTGCTTGAACTTTCTCTTCCAATAATTCTTGGAATCTTAGTGACAAAGACCCTCCAGCAGATCCCTAATTTCTTCCATAACTCCATCCTTATCTAAATGTTGCAGTCAACCCAGAGCACATACTCTTTGCCCACCCAGAGCACATGCTCTCTGCTGAAAAGAGTATCCTTGTGTTCTACAGGAGCCATCTTTTCCCACCCCCAGTCCATGTAGTTTGGGAAGGGTGATGTCACTTTCCTGACTCAGGGGATGAGCCCACTACTCAGGTCTTGCAAGTAAGAATTGTGTTAGGATTTCTCCTAAAAGACTGAGAAAGAGTATTATCTTCTGCTCATGATGCTGCAATTCTGCAACATAAGTCTACAGGTGGTGGCTGAGGAAGACTCCCTGTGAGTGAAACCAACCTGTAGCCAAACAATGGAAGGAGAGATTCCTAAGGACATTGCTTCAGGACTTATATCCAACACTTGAAGGTTTACCCTTGGCTTTTGCATTAGGTTTGTGACAATAAATCTTTTAAAAGTCAAAATACATAAATATATAAATAAAGCAGTCCAGCTGTAATCCCTGTAATGACT
>RJWT010005928.1:0-30042 GCA_004365215.1 Cuniculus paca | reverse complement strand
TTAATGTTATTGGTACACTTCTGATATACATAATGGTCATATTGATCATAGGGAATGTACCTGTACAGTCTATCTTGATTCTTCCATATTCCCCCATTCCCTTCCCCTTCTCATTTATAAAAGCTTTGTGTCCATTTTTTTCCCTTCTGTTCTTCTTTCCTTTTCCCTTCCTTCTACCCCCCCCTCCCCGGTTTGTATAATATTCTGAATCCTTCATTGTCATTCCAGCAATGTTCTGTATTAACCAAGAGTGGATTATGCCCAAAAAATCATTCTCTCTGCTTGTCCAGGAGAAGAAACTCCTCCTTCACTAGTTTCATCACGAGGTCGCAGCAGTTCAGTCACATCTTCAGGCGCCACTTCTGATTTTAGTTCTAGCTATTTCCACTACATTTGCAGTTACTTCCTCCACTGAAATCCTGAGCCTTTCAAAGTCATCTCTCAAGGTTGGAATTAGCTTCTTCCAAATTCCTGTTAATGCTGATACTTTGATTCTTCCAATAGATCAGGAATGTTCTTTATGGCATTTAAATGATTAATTCTTTTCTGAAAGTTTTCAGTTTACTTTATCCATTTCCAGCAAAGAAATCACTATCTATAGTGGTTAAGTAAAGCCTTATAAAATGTCTTTTTTGTTTGGTTGTTTTGTTTTTTGAGACAGGGTCTCACTATGCAGTTCAGGCTGATTTTGAACTCGATATATAGCTGGGGCTGACCTTTAACTCACAGTGATCCTCCTGCCTCACACTCTGGAGTGCTGGGATTACAGGTGTGCACCACACACCCAGCGAAAATGACTTTCTTAAATACTAAAATTTGGAAGTTGACATTATTCCTTGATCTGTAGGCTGCAGAATGGATATTGTATTGACAGGCATTAAAATAACATTAATTTTGTGCATTTCCGTTAGTTTTCTTGGGTGTTCCAGTGCATGGTCATTGGATGGGAATACTTTGAAAGGAGTTCTTTTCTCTGAGCAGTAGGTCTTAGTAGTGGGCTCTTGCAATTTAAATTGAGAGAGGTGTACCTCTTCCTATCACTTGAACACCTGGAGGCCATTGTAAGTTATTAATTGGCCTAATTCCAGTATTATATGTCAGGAGGTAGGTGAGCCTGAAGGGAGCAAGATGAGAAAATAACTGGTTGGTAGAATGATTAGGACACATATAGCACTTGAGTGTGCCAATTTTTTTTTTTTTGATACTGGTAATCAAACTCAGGACCTTGTGCTTGCTTGCCAGGAAGACGCTTATGCCACTGAGCTATATCCCCGGCCCCAAGTGTGCCGTTTTATATGGGTACGGTTTATGGTACCCCCAAAAATTACAATAGTAACATCAGAGATCAACGATCACAGATTGTTTTGATAGATAACAATAATGAAAAAGTTTGAAGTATTGTAAGAATTACTAAAGTGTGACACAAAGACACAGAGTGAAAGCATACTATTAGAAAAATGGTATCAATAGACTTGCTGGACCCAGAGTTTTTACAGGCCTTCAATTTGCAAAAAACACAGTCTTTGTGAAATTTAATAAAGCAAAGTATGATAAAATGAGGCATGACTGAATTAGGTTTCATAAGTAGTTTAGAGACAATTTAAAAGTTACAAGAGGGTGTACCTAGGTTATATAATACTGTGTCACTTATTTAAGGGACTTGAGCATCTATAGATTTCTGTATCCACTGGGGACCCATCAGTCCCTCTCACATACCAGATACCAAGGGAGAAGTGTACCGTGCTAAGGTAAAACTTTTTCTGTCTTCCTAACAGTAAGAGTAGCACATAATACAAAGCAAAAAACAAACATACAAACTAAAGCACAAGAAAATATGTATGCTGCAGTGACATAACAAAGATTATTTCCATATAATCATAAATTTAAATGTCAGAATGACTTAGTCTATAGCCTATAAAAATACTGAAAAGTATAGATGTGTATTATTTAGATTTTTAAAAAGTTTGTCATTGGTTAGTTTGAAGCTAGTATTAATATTTAAGTCCATTTAAATACAGAAGGAATCTTTTCACATCTTGTTAAAAGAATGTTAGTCCTTTCTATTAGCCTGAGGCATATTTCCCCTTAGTTTCTCTCAAATACTAAAATTCTACGATAGTTACAATCATGTCTTCATTAATAAAATGTGGTATAAATTATATTAAGTTTTGGAAAATCAAAGAAGAGTGAAGCATGGGCTTTTCCCTTCAGCAGTTTGTAAGTTAGAAGTAACCATCATACAGAATGGTAACATGACAATAGAGTTTAGGAGCAGACTGCCATAAAAGCACAGGTGTAAAGGAGGGCCATAGGAGATCAGAGGAGATTTCATTCGGCTGGGCTTAAAAAATGAGTAATGACTTTCTAGACTGTGATAATTTGTAAGAACACTGAAGACAGAGGAAACGACTTAGGGAGAGGCACAAGGACATTAAAATGCGTTGTCCAATGGAAAAAGAAGAGGAATTATGAGGCTGACTCACAGATGGATATCAGGGAAAGAAGATAATAGAATTTAGGGTCCGGATCTAAAAATTGTAATGTCTCATAAGAGGAAATCATATTATATTTTTAAAATAACAGTGATTAAAGAAACCTGCTTTGCAGGGCTGGGGATTTAGCTCAGTGGCATAAGTGCCTCCTTGGCAAGTGCAAAGTCGTGAGTTCGATCCCCGGTACCAAAAGGAAAAAAAAAAAAAAAAAGGAAACTTGCTTTACAATGAGGTGTCCTACTTTATTATTGAACTTTTGGAGTAAGAAAAAAATGTCAATTATAAATCAAAGGGACAGTGAAAACTGGAACAACTTGATGAACAGTTGAAAGAGATTTTTAAGACAGACTTTATAAGATGTGCACAGATGGACAGAGAACATCAAAGATGAACCTGAAGTCATTGGACTATGTAACATAAGCTATCTAAGCCATTGTATGTGTTCAACATGGGTTTGCTGAAGGCTGGTACTATGTGCATATCTAAAACTATATTCATATTCAGATATGGATCAGTTAATAGTATAGGCAAGGTTAAAAAGTTAGGCATAAAAAACATTAGGCATGCTGTGAAATTAATGACAAAATACTAGAGTTCACCATTGTGAAGTGGTGATCACATAGAATATGAGAGGAGTCTTCGCAATTTTCTGTTGTACTGGGATTTCTAAAGGAATTTTTTTAGAAAACAACATGATAGTCTTTTTAGGCTGTTAACCTGATTGAGAAAATAGAAAAGCAATTATGTATGAAAGTATTGTTCAGTGTTTTATTTAGTCACAAAAGCATCTATGTGTTTTTGGAAAATAGTGGCATGCATATGTGTGATACATTTCATCTACAAACAGTATATAGAATGATGCTTAAGAGCTCCAACTGGAGTCAGGGACCTGGTTTGAATGCCTTGCTTGCTGTGATAACTTGTCCATCTATTATGGTTTGTATCTAGATTCTTCCTCAAAGCTTCATGTGGTCATAGGTGGGGCTTTTTAGAGGCAGCTGGACCTAGAGTGTGTGACACTGGGATCAAGGGTGTGTGATTACCAAATTAGTCCACTGATTGATTTGGGATAGTTTTGGGAGTCGATAATGGGAATGCCCTCCCTGAGTGTGAGTGCTACAGGTAGGCTGGACAGAATATATGGGACAGAAAGGGGGCTGTTAGGGTCGCTTGTTGCTTGCTGTTTATTGCTTGCTACTTCACTGCTTACTGCCTTCTGCCTGCCCTGCTTTGCTGTGGACTGTTCCTCCTCTGTGTTGCCCCTCTGCCACCCTACCTTAGAGCCAGCTGTCAACTGAAACCTCTACAAACTGTGAACCAAAATAAACCTTTTCTCCTTTAACTTTAGATGTTGGAGATCTTGTCTCAGCAGTGAGAAAAGTAATTAAGACACCATGTATGCTTTATTTTTCTCATTATAGGGTATGATTACTGTTAGTACTTTCTTCATAGTTCTGTTATATGAACTTTGAATGAGTTAATTTATATAAAGAACCTAAAACAGTACTGAGCACATTTGTAGGGGCCATTTAAAATATCCACTATTATGATGATGGTGCTGTCATGTATAATTCATACAGCAATCCAGAGACTGGTAAGGGTTTTTTTTTTTTCTCTGTTCTTTAGATTTTTATTCTCATGGATGATTATTGGAGAATTTGACTAGTATGTACAGTGGTACCTCAGTTCATATACTTAATTCTTTCCATAATTCTGCTTGCAAACTAAATGGGACAAGAACCATATCAACTTTCTCCATAAGGTTAATGTTGAACCTAACCACAGAGTTTTATTCAGTTCTCCTCCAATTCAGTTTGCGACCAGAATCATGGAAAGAATTAAGTTCATGAATTGAGGTACCACTGTGATTAAAAAGATACCGTTTTTGGAAATTTGTGTTCACAGCTTTACTTCACCCACTTTGAGATCTCAGTCCACATCCTCCTGACACATACTGTATCTTTCTTAGCGTTACCAAACTCTTTTCTTACTTATGTTTCCTAGAGTTAAGCCATAAATCTCTAAGGAAATGTTTGTATGTGACCAGTTAGTTTTCCTGTGGCATCTACAGTGGTACTAGGAACGTACCATTTCTATGAGAGGTGGGGGAAACCTGTCATTCAGATGGTTTTCTGTGGTTCAGATGAGGAACTGTGATTATCAAAGGATATGTAAATTAGGCCCTGTTGGCTGCAATGTGTTATGGCCATCATAATAACAGTACTGCTTTTATCTGTTTCTCAAGGTCTCCCTTGGATTTTTTTTTTTTTTTTTTTACTTTTCCATAACCTTTTCTTGAAGCATCTGGCATATAGATGATAAATAATGGCATTTGTTAAGTAATTCTTCTGTTTAAAAATCATTTTCTACACTGAAATGTACATTTTGTTTTGCACATTTTAAAGTTTGTCTTTCCTTATTTATTTATTTTAATTAATTTAAAAAAAATTTTTTTTTGGTATCGAGGCTCAAACTCATGACCTTGCGCTTGCCCGGCAGGCACTTACACCTTTGAGCTAAATTCCCTGTCTGTCTTTCCTTTCAATAATCAATTTTTCATGTGGGTGTGATTTAGATTTGGTTTCAGATTTTCTCCCAGATGGATGTATGAACCTCGGCTGCTGAGTACTTCTCTTTTCCCCTAGGTTTTTATTGTTGTTGTTGTTTTCAGCTTTTTGAGACAGGGTCTTGCTATGTAGTCCAGGCTGTCCTTGAACTCACTGCGATCCTCCCACTTCGGCCTCCTGAGTGCTGGGCTTACAGGCATGTACCACAACGGCTAGCTCCTCTAGTTTTAATGTTGTGTCTTTGGGCCACTTTCTTCTGTATATGCATAGAGCTCTGTCTAAATTCTGTTTTCTGTTCTTTTGAAATTTTTGTCTATCTTCACATCACTACCGAATTGTCTTAATTACTTTAACTTTCTAATAATTCATATTAATAGGGTAAATTGTTTTAAATTTTCATAATGTTCTCCTTTTTTCATTACTCTTCCAAATGTTTTTTAGAGTCAGCTCATCAGGTTTATTGAAAAACCTTAAATATTTATTTTTTCCATACTACTAGTTTCATTGAAAAGAAAGGTTTGTGCTAATATTGTTTGTGCAGTATCTCATGCCTATATCTTGTACTCTGAGTAACTACTTTGAAGATAACAATACACAATGTATTAATTATTGTTACTCTCCTATTATCTTGTTTTGAAATTATGTTGTTTTTTTGTTTTTTTTTTAAATAAAATAAAAATCTATCTTGTTAGGGTTTTCATAAAAATGTAGATTAATTAGGAAAGAATTTACATTTTTATCCTATCATTTATCATTCCCTAAATATTTATGGTGTATGTTCTGTGTACTGGGAATACAGCAATAAATGCAGCTGAAAAATACCACTGGACTCGTGAGATTTACATGCATTCTAGTAGGAGAGAGACCATAAACAAGATAAATAAATTATACACTCTATCATTCACAAAACCTTTATAGCCAAAAACTAGGAAGAGTTGAAATTAACTGCTCTATCATGTGATAGACTACTGCTCAGCAATGGAAAGGAACAAATGGGAAAAGCACCTCTTGGAGGCAGCAACACCTGTGAAGCTCTGATGTGTTGCACTATGTGTGAAAAGCCAGATACGATAAGTTTTGTATTGTATGATTTTGTATGAAATTATTACAAAATAGTAATAAAAACATCTTGAGTTGCTTGGGGCATGAGATGGGAATAGGGATTGATTACAGAAGAGCATGAGGAAATATGTAGGGTTGATGGAAATATTTAAAAATCCAATTCTGATGATAGTTATACAAGTGTACAAATTTATTAAACTTATTTGTATACTTAAAGTGGACAAATCTTTTGTTACATAAATTATGTCTCAAGCTGGGTATGGTAGCACATGCCTGTAATCCCAGCACTAGGGAGGTTGAGGCAGGATGATGGTTCAAGTTCGAGGCCAACCTAGACTATATAGTAACGTCAAGGCCACCCCGAATTACAAAATGAGACCCTGTCTCAACCCCCCAATAAATTATATAGTTCAGTAAAGCTATTTAAAATAATTTTATGCCAATATTAGAAACATGTAAAATGAAGGAAGCTAGTTACAAAAAGCCACACGTTGTATAATTTCATTTATGTAAAGTGTTGAGAACAGACAAATCCATAAAGGTAAAAAGCAACTCAGTGGTTCCCCAGGGCAGGGGATGATGGGAAGGGTTGAGAGGGAAGTAGAAAGTGATTTGCTGATGTGCACAGAATTTCTTCTTTGGTTTGATGAAAATGTTCCAAAACGGCTTGTGGTGGTGATAGCACAGTTCCCCAAATTGAAAACTATTCAATTATATGCTTTAAATAGGTGAATTGTGAACTGTATCAGTAAAACTGTTACAGAAAAAATAACTTAAATATACTGTATTTAAGGGAAAATCAGGAGTGGAGTGAGGAGGAGGTGGTTGTGGTGGTTGGAATTCTTACCTGAGAAGGCAACTGCTGAGCAAAGTGGAGCTGGATACCCGAGGGAAGAAGTTACTAAAAAGCAGGGATAATCAGTGGAAGATCCTGAGGGGGGTGCATGGCTGCCGTGCCTGAGGAGCCGCAAAGGCGTCAGTGTGGCTCAGACAGCAAGGGAGGAGACGGTAGGAAATGCAGGTGGAAGATGCAGTTATGTAAGGGCCTTACCAGGACTTAAGTTTTTACAGTGAGATGGAGAGGCAGTGCAGGGTTTTGAGTAGAGAAATGACTTGATTTAACAAAAGTTGTTTTTGGTTTTATTTTGTTTGCTTCTTTTACTTTATTTCATTTTTAAATATATTTTCATGTTTTTATTTTTGACACATACACGTTTATAGGATACAGTGTAACATTTCAGTAGATAGATACAATGTGTAATGATCAGATTAGTGTAATTGACATATCAGTTACCTCTTTATGCTAAGAACATCTCTACTAGCTATTTTGAAATACTGTTATCATCAACCATGGTTATCCTATTGTGCTATAGAATGTTAGCAGTCCTTTCCCCTACCAGCTGCATCCCATTGTTTATCTTCTCCCCATTGCTTTCTCCCCGAACACTTTCCTAGGATCTGCTTGCCACTATTGTATTCCCTTCTTCTGAGACCACCTTTCCCACATCTTCATACAAGTGTGAATACGTGATACGTGACCTAGGCTGTCAGTAGGGACTGAGGTACTGAAAATACACAAAAATGGTAGCATGTGGAATCAGGTTCAGTAGTTGGAAGGCAGCAGTCCAGGGGAAAGATGAAAGTGACTTTCATCAACACTGGAAAAAACAATGGTCCGTTTCTGAATATCATTTGAAGGAAGTAACAACAGGGTTTGCTGACAGGTTGGAGATAAGATGGGGAAATGGGGAGTCAAAGAAGCTGGTTTTTTTTTGTTTTGTTTTGTTTTGTTTTTTGACCAGAGGAACTGAGAGAGGGAAGCTTGAGGTTAAAGCAGATTTTGAGTAAAAGACTCTGAGTTCTATTTTTGACATATTAAGAGAAACTCGTCAGACATCCAAGTGCTGATTTGGGTAAGTAAATTGGATATCTGAATCTGGAATCTAAAGAAGAGATCTTTAAGTAAAGATTGTGTGTAAAGCCATGTGTGCTCTAGTCCATCAACACAGTATGTTAATAAGACTTTATTTTCCTTTGTTAGACTTAAAAATTAACCTCTGCCTACCCACAGAAAGAACAAACCTGTTAATTTTCTTGTATTTCAGGATCTTCAAGATGAAGTTCAAAGGGAGAATGTTAATCTGCAAAAACTCCAGGCCCAGAAGCAGCAAGTACAGGAACTCCTTGATGAACTGGATGAGCAGAAAGCCCAGCTAGAGGAGCAACTCAAAGAAGTCAGAAAGAAGTGTGCTGAGGAGGCCCAGCTGGTAATGTCTGTTTACTGCTGCCTGTGTGTGTGTCCCGCAGTTGCTTTTACTGACTTAAGATGAAAAAATTCTGTGCTTGTTGCTGTCCTTTGGTGGCTCTCTGGTTGGCAGTCAGCAATGTAAGAGAGATGGAGTCAGGTTCATCAGAAATTCCAGGCCCTCTTTAGTAGAAATAGGACATTTTTAGAAAGGGCTGAAGTTTGGTATCTGTGCCTTCAGCTTTCCCCCCTCACTCCTCTAGTTACTCTTCTAGGGGAGTTAGCCAGAAACATGTATTGAAAACAGTAAAATAGTGAACTAAACAAGTACATGTATTGCATTATAGAACATTTTAATGATATCTCTTCTTTCAACCCCTTTCGTATTACTCTTTCTGTATTACAGATCTCATCTTTGAAAGCTGAAATAACTAGTCAGGAATCACAGATCTCCACTTATGAGGAGGAACTGGCCAAAGCAAGGGAAGAGCTGAGCCGCCTGCAACAGGAAACAGCGGAATTGGAGGAAAGTGTGGAGTCAGGAAAGGCTCAGCTGGAACCACTTCAACAGCACCTTCAAGAGTCACAGCAGGAAATCAGTTCAGTAAGTCTTTGTGAAACAGTGACTATTCCTAAGTGGACCCCTGTCTATCTGTCTCTCTATCCTGTTAGTAATACTCCCTGACTTCTCCCTCGGCCTAGTTTACTATTCATTTTGTAGTAATTTTATGCAAATAGGTTTCTTTGCCACTATTTATATGCTGAAATTACCATACATCTTGTACCTCTGGTGATCACTGGAGTGAAGTGTGGGCTTTGTGGTCTAGGTTTAAGTGCCAGTTCTGCTGTTTGCTAAGTGAATCACAATAGTATCATATTCTTCATCTGTGTCTTGGTTACTTTTTTTGTTGCTGAGACAAACACCTGACACCCAAAGTGAAGGAAGGAGAGGTTTATTTAGCTTACAGTTCTGGGGGTTTCAGTCCATAATCAGCTGACTCCAAGGCAAGGTGGCATGCATGGCACTGGGCCAACACTTCAAGGCAGCAGCCAGAGCAAAAGGGGACAGCCGTTCATGGTGGCTGCAAGCGGCAAGAGCAAACCGTGCCAAAGAGGGGAAAATGCCCCCATTCCTACCTTACATTGTATGTCTGCTCCACCCCTGGGCGGGTGCAGAACTCACACCGCCAATCCCAGCACTACACAAGGAATCAATCATAAATGCTAGATTCAGCCACTTCCGTGACTACAAGAGGCTTGGGGGGGCCATCTATATACAAACCATAACAATCTGTAAAATTGGAGAATTAAAAACCTGAGCATGGTGATAGAGACAAGATGATTGGTACAGCTTCAAGGCCAGCTGAGCTATGCAGCAAGACTGTATCTCAACAAAGTAAAAACTATTAATATAAATAAAATTAAAAAATTGGCAAACTAACAACACTTCTTAGGACTACTGGAAGGATAAATGAGCAAAACTTGATGTTTTAGCACAGTGTTGGTATACAAACAGTAAATGTTGATTATTTTTACAAATAATCTAGTGGTTTTATTTATTTTTTTAATCTGGTGTTTTCTGTTGTCATTCAGTTTTGAAAGAATTTTGCTCATTTAGAAACCTTCGATTTTTTAAATTAGGAAATTGTTTCTTTTGTAGATAAAAATGGAGTATATTTGAGTGGTCCCACATATGGATCCTTTGCGTATTATTCTAGATTGCACTTTATGGAGAATAACATTTTATAGAATGATAGTAAGATGGTTATACAGGAGTACAGACTTCATGAGCAATCTGAGGCCAGGAAAGGTCAAGTGAGTTGCTCATGGTTACACATCAAGTCTAAAATCCAGGTCTTTAAAAACCCAACCCAGTGTTCTCAATTATTATATATATATAAGATTATCTTGTTTCTGTATGTCCCTTCTCCCTCTTATTTAGCAGACAAACAGCAAAACATTGTATAAGTTCTCATTTCTTTATGGCATTTTCTGAGCCCTACCTTTGTTGGACTTTGTACTTCTCTTAGTGTAATAGTAAGGTTTCTCCAGACATTTTCTTTTATATGTGTATCTCCCTCACCAGACTGACCTTTTTGATTGAGGAGCTTTTATAGTTTGTGTTGTTCTGTTTTTAGGTTTTATTTTTATTCTTTAATTTTTATTTTATTAGTACATGTTTTCAGTATGTAATGATCACATTCATCATGAAGAGCTGGTGCATGTATATAACACATCTTTTTTTTTTATCCCCTTCTCTTCCCCCTCTTCCCCCTCCCTCTGTTAGTTCCCTTCCCTTTTGAAAAAGATCTATCTCTTTGTTTCCTATTATCTTTTATTTTGCTCTTTAATTTATTTTTACTTTGGGTTTCTCATATAAGAGAAATCATGATATTTAAGTTTGCATGTCTGATTATTTTACTTAACATTATGGCCTCACGATGCATCCATTTTCCTACAAATGACTTAAGTTTATCTTTCTTTAGAGTACTCCTTTATGTATATATACACATTTTCTTTATCCATTCATCCATTGATAGGCATATAGGCTGCTTCCAAGATTCAGCTATTACAAGTTATGCTGTTATAAATATGCATATGCTTGTATCTCTGTAATATGTCTTTAACTCTTTTGGGAAGATGCCTAGAAGGAGAATAGCTGAGTCAAATGGAATTTCCCCTTTCAGTTTTTTGAGGCATTTCCATACTGATTTCTTTAGCGGTTCGTACTACTTTACATCCCTACCAACAGTGTAGGAGGATTCGTTTTCCTCCACAGCCTCACTAGCATTTGTTATTTTTTTGATTTCTTGATAATAGCCATTCTTTCTGGAGTAAGAGGGAATCTCAGTGTTATTTTAATTTCCATTTCTGTAATGGCTAGTAGTGCTGAACATTTTTTCATGTATTTATTGACCATTTATACTTCTGAGAAGTACCTATTCATTTTAGTTGGCCATTTTTGATAGGGTCTTTTATTTGGAAGGAGTCTGGTTTTTTTAAAATTTATTTTTATCTTTTAGTTCTTTATATACTAGATGTTAGTCCTTTGGCGGATTGGTGGCAAAAAATTTTTTCTCATTCTGTGGCTTATTTCTTTATTTGTTGTTTCCTTTGCGGTGCAGAGGATTTTAAATTTGCTATAATCTCATTTGTTATTTCTTGTGCAATTGGGGTTCTCTGTTCAGAAAGTCTTGCCTACACCTGTGACTTCAGAGTTTTACCTTTTTTTTTTTTTTTTTGGCTTTTTGGGACAGGGTCTCACTATGCAGTTCAGGCTGGCCTTAAACTCAGTTTGTAGCCCAGGCTGGTCTCGAACTTGCAACAATCCTCCTGCCTCAGCCTCCTGAGTGCTGGGATTACAGGCGTGCACCACCACGACTGGCTGAGTTTTACCTATTTTATCTTCCAGCAGATTAAATGTTTCTGTTTTAACATTTAAGTCTTTGATTCATTTTGAATATGGTTTAGTACATAGAGAGAAATACAGATGGAGATTCATCCTTCTGTGGAGCGACAGTTTTCCCAGCGCGATTTGTTAAAGAGGCTGTCTTTCCTCCTGCATATGTTTTTTGGTCCATTTCTCAAAGATCAGGTGGCTGAATGTGTCTAGGGTTGTTTCTACATCCTGTATTCTGTTTCATTGATCCACATGCCTTTTTTTGTGCCAGTATCATGCTGTTTTTATCACTGCAGCTTTGTAATACAATGTAAAGTCCAGCGTTATTTTTTCCTTCTTTGCTCTTGTTGCCTAGGGTTAGTTTTGCTATTCTGGGTCTTTTCTGGTTCCATATGAATTTTAGGATTGTTTTCACTAGTTGGAGAGGATTGCTGTTGGTATTTTTATTGGGGTTGCGTTAAATCTGTGTTCTAGCTTGGAAGTGTGGCCCTTTTGCTAATGTTGGTCCTTATCCAGGAACAGGGGATACTCTGTCTTTACATTTTCTGATATCCTCTTCGATCTTTTTCAGAGTACCATAGTTTTCACTGTAGAGGTCTTTTACTTCCTTGCTACAGTTAATTCCTATTTTTTTTTAATGTTATTGTGAATGGTAGTTGTTATGGATTAAAAACTGGTGGGTCAGCTTAACACCAGCTGAATTAAATCAGCATGGTACTGAGTGTAGATGGCCCACCTGAGGAAAGTTGCCAGCATGAAAGGAGATATGGAGAGGAAGAGTGAGGTGTTGTGAGTTCTCCTGAGTGTTGTTCTTTGGAGCCGTTGGTTCTCCTGGAGGAGCTTGTAATGCTGGCTTCCCTGATATGAATTTGGCCATTATCATCGGAGGAGCTTAGGACCTGTTGCTGAGAGTGGCTGTAGTTCACTTTCGGGGAGCTCTGCTCCTTACATTGAGCATCGCTTCCTGGCTCCGGAAGGAAGATGTGTGCTATTTAATCTCCAGGAGAAGCTTGTCACTCTGGCTTCCTGATATGAACTCAACTATTCTCATTGTTGGAGGAGTTCGGGACCTCATTGTTGCTAAGGATGGCTGTGGTACTTTTCAGGGGAGCCCTGGTCCTTATTTTGAGTGTCACTTCTTGGCTCCAGTGTAGAACCCTCAACCTACTAACACAGACCCTTCACCCCGCTGGCATAGACTTTCTAGCTTCCACCGCTGAGCTTTGCACCTTCCCAGCACAGATCCGTAAAACAGACTAACATGAGTCATTGTTGTGGGCTCTAGACGTCCAGTTGGACTTGTGGGAGGCATTGTAATGGGCTCTGGGTTTTCAGCTGGACTCATGCAGGACATTGCTGTGGGATCCAGGCCTTCAGCTGGATTTTCTAGGTCTTTAGTGTTGTGGACAGATTTCCTGCACTTTCTTGTATTTAATTCTGGGTGACCATCATAAAATAATATTATAAATTCTGTGTCCTGCATGAAATTATTCTCCCTATAACCCCTGACTACAAGAGTAGTCTCTTAATCTCATTCTGTGTGAATTCATTATTGGTGTAGAGAAATGCTGTAGATATTAGTGAATTGATTTTTATATCCTGCTGCATTATTAAATTTGGTTAATAATTCTAGGGAGTTGAGGGTGGAATTTTTTTGGGTGTTCTATGTAGAGGATCATGTGATCTGCAAATAATAATTCAAATTCTTCCTTTACTATCTTGATACTTTTCTCTCTCGCTCTCTCTCACCTAATTGCTGTGGATGATATTTTGAGTACTGTTTTGAACAGGAATGGTGATAGTGGATATCCTTGTCTTGTTCCTAATCTTAGAGGGAAGGCTTTCAGCTATTCCCCATTTAATATGGTATTGTTAGTAGGTTTGTCATAAATGGCGTTTATCAAATTGAGATAACGTCCTTATGTGCGTATTTTTTTTAGGGTTTTTATCATGAATGGACATAGAATTTTGTCAAAGACTTTTTCTACGTATGTTGATAGATCATATTATTTTTGTCCTTGTTTCCGTTTGTGTCATGTAATACATTTCTTAATTTGCAAATATGGAACCATCCTTGCATTCCCAGTATGACATCTACTTGGTCATGATGTATGATCTTTCTGAGCATTCATTGCATTCTGTTTGCCTGTGTCTTGAGGATTTTGCATCTCTGTTCTTTAAAGAAATTGGCCTTTAGTTCCTTTTCTAGTTCTCTAGTTCTATTTTTCAGTTGAGTCCTTGCCTGGTTTTGGAGTCAGGGTGTTGTGAGCTAGCTTCCTGGAATTACTTTGGGAGTACCTTTTGCCCTTCAATTTCATTGGCATATTCCTACCAGCCTCAGCCAACGGTGGTACATTTATGAGTCACCTTTTGGGTGACTTGTACCACTGATGGTAGAAGCCATACAGTCATGCATGTTACCACCTGTGGTTCAGGCCACCCAGAAGGAAGACATGTGAATTACAGCCCTGTGGTGAACTTGTTAGTTTGAGGAGTATTGGCATTATATCTTCCCTAAAGTTCTTTTCGGATGCAGGAGTGAATCCAATGGATCCTGGAATTTTCTGAGTTGGTGATTGTTTTGTTTTGTTTTAATTTCATTGCCCGTTACTGGGTTCTTCAGAACTTTTACATATTCTCAGTTCAGTTTTAGTTTCATATTTATCCAGAAATCTATCCATTTCTTCTGGATCCACTAATTGGAGAACAGATTTTCACAGTCGTTAATCTTCTGGGTTTCAGTCATGTCTGTTGTGATTTTGCCTTTTTCGTTTCTAATTGCACTGATTTGGGTCTCCTCTCCCTTTTTTTGGTGAGGTTGACGAAGGGTTTGTCTATTTTGTTTACTCTTTGAAAGAACCATCTCTTCAGTTTATCGAATCTTTAATTGTTTTTTCAGTCTTAATTTCATTAATATCTGCTCTGATCTTTAAAATTTCCTTCCTTATACTATCTTTGAATTTGTATTGAACTCATTTTTCTAGGAACCTGGGGTACATCATTGGGTTGCTTGTTTGGGCTTTCTTTATATTTTTCTTCCTTTTACTATCTTTGATTTTGGATTGTTCCTGCTTTTCTAGGACCTTGAGGTGCATCACTAGGTTATTCTTTGGGATTGCTCTGTTTTTTTTTGATGTGGATAGTCACAGCTATAAACTTCCCTCATAGGTCCACTTTCATTATGTCCCATAGGTTCTGGTATGTTGCACTGACATTATTGATTCTTGAAACTGTTTACTTTTTTCCTTGATTTCTTCTGTAACCCATTGGTTTTCAGGAGTATATTACTTAAATTGCATGTGTTTGCATAATTTTTGTTGTTTCTTTTGCCATTAATTTCACTTCACTGCTCTGTGAGTTGAATATACATGGATTTATTTAGATTTGTTTTGTATCTATTTAAGTATGTTTTATAGGATTGTATTTGGTATATTTTGGAGAAAGTTCTGTATGCTACTGAGAAGATTGTGTATTCTGTTGTTGGGTAGGACACTGTAATTACCGTATCTGTTAAAGTCCATTTGTTCAAAGGTTTTGTTCAACTCTGATAGTTTTTTGTTGACATTTTCTGTAGTTGATCCACCTTGATTGTGACAGTAGGGTATTAACTTCAACTGCTGTAATTGTGTTGATTTTTATTTGATCTTTCAGGTCCAATAGCTTTTTTTGTGAAATTGCATGCACTGGTGTTTGGTGAGGCTGAGCATGTAGCTCAATGGTGGAGCATGTATCTAGCACTAGTGTTTGATGCATATATATTTATAGTTGTTATCTCTTCCTGGTGAGTTGTTTCTTTAGCCAGTATGTAGTGACCTTCTTTGCCTCTTCTGATCAGTTTTGGCTTGAAGTCCACTTTCTCTGAAAATAGGATGCCTACCTGTACTTGTTTTCAACTTCTCCTTTGCATGAAATACTGTTTTCTATTCTTTGATTTTTAGTCTGTGAATTTCTTTTTGGATTGAATGTTTCTTGTATACAGCATGCCATTAGGTTTTGTTTTTTGATCCATTGTGGTAATCTGTGTCTTTCGATTGGGGAGTTGAGACCATTCATGTTGTGTTATTACTAAAAGGTGCTGACTTATTCCTGTCATTGCATTATTTTCCTGTTGCTCACCCCTCCACCACATACACACCTTTATTTCCCCTTCTTCTTAACTGCTCACCCTGCCTGGTATATTTATTCTTAAGGGGTTTTTGGTATTGTTTGCTTCATCGTCTCTTTTGAGGATATACTTGATGAATTTTTGGAATGCTGGTATGTGGTCATGAGTTTTCTTGAGATTCTCTTTGTCATGGAAAGGCTTTATTTGTCCATCAGTTTTGAAAGATAGTTTTGCAGGATATATCAATCTGGGTTAGAAGTTGTTCTTTTAAGGCTTGAAACATTTAATTCCAGGCTTTCCTGGCCCTTATTTGTTTTGAGAAGTCTGATGTAATTCTAGTTTAGCTTTATAAGTTGCTTTTCTCTAACAGCTTATTTGTTGAGTAGTATCTTTTCACATGCTTATTAGCTATTTGTTTATCTTCTTGGATGAAGTGTATATTTATATCTTTTGCTCATTATAAAACAGTTGTTTATCTCTTATTAAATAAGAGACTGTATATTCTGGTTATGTCCTTTATCAGATAAATAATTTATAGTTTCTACCAAGCTATAATTTGTCTTTTCATTTTTCATTCTTTGAAAGGGAACGTCTTTCAGAAGAAAGCTCGAATACATAAGTAGAGAAGAAAGGTTAGCCAGGTGTGGTGGCACACACTGTAATCCCAGCGCTCAGGAGGCTAAGGCTGGAGGATTATTTCAAGTTCAAGACCAGCCTGGGCTACAAAGTGAGCTCAAGGCCAGCCTGAACTGCATAGTGAGATCCTGTCTCAAAAAGACAGAAAATTTAAAAAATTTAAAAAATAAAGAAGAAAGCACACTGGATGTTATAAATCATTATTAAGAAAATAAAACAGTGTTTGTGAGCCATCCAAAAGCCTAGTTTTGATCTTAGGCTTCTGTACTGTCTCAGGATAAGAATATGAAATGATCTTTTTAAATAGTTTCGATATCCAGATATTTCTTTTTATTGCTTCAGGGAAATCTTTGTTTCAAGATTTTTAAAGTTGTAGTGGATCATTCAGTTGATTTATGCTCATGATGAAATTTTTTTGAAACATGAAAATTTTATTAAAAAATCCATGGGTAAGAGTATAGCTCAATGGTAGAGTACTCACCTGGCAACCATGAGACCCTAGATTCGATCCCTAGCGCTACAAAAGCCGGGGAGGGGACAGTCAGAAATGTCTGTTTGCATTCTGTATAGTAAAAGTACATATTATTTCATGAAATTTGTTTCATCATTGTGTATGTATGTTTTCTGTGTATGATTATAATTGTATACATGTCATATGTGGATGTATCTACATTGTATATGAATGTTGATAGATACATATACATATAAAGACTTAGCCAAGTATATACATATACATTTACTAAGTTAGGATGTATAATTGATTTCTTTTGTGGGTTAAAGTAAAAAATAAAAGTTTATATGCAGGGCTTGTGCTGTGTGTTACAAATACGTATTTTGTTTAACCCTAAAGTAGAATGCAGTTTAGTTGATATGTCTGTGATTATTTATGCCTACTGCTTAAATATATAAGCACAGTACTAGAGTTTACTCAATGAATATATATTAAACACTTATGGCAGGGACCGTTGTGGTTTATATTAGAGATAAACACACTTTTAGACATATTACCAACAAAATTTGTGGTTCCTATCCTGGAAAAGCTCAAGATTTTTAACTTTTTAAAAATACAGTGGCCAGAGGTTTAGTTCAGCTGCATAAGTGCCTCCCTGGCAAGCGCAAAGTCGTGAGTTCGATCCCCAGTACCAGAAAAATAAATAAAATAAAATAAAATAAATGAAAATACAGACAAAATGCTAGAAAAACTTACCTGCTATGATAGTTGTTACTGCACTGTGTTTGACACTTGTGCGCACATGGTTCATCATTTATGTGTGGTTTATTATTTTTTAAATTTATTTACTTATTTATTTATTTTGGTAATGGAAATTGAACTCACGACCTCATGCTTGCCAGGCAGGTGCTTGCGCTGCTGAGCTAAACCCCCCTCCCCTGCCCCATCATTTACGTTTTAAAGTATTCTTTTAGGAGCCCCAAAACAATCGGAGAAGTGGCCCCTTACTTCCTCTGTGGGTTAAGAAAAAGTAGAAGCTGGAAAAGATTTTGCTTTGACTAAGATCACCCAAGCAGTAGAACACAACTAGATTTGCACCTATCTCCTAATCCAGTATAATATTCTTTCTCCAGTATGGCCCTGGGAAGATCTGCGGTAAAATACAGATTCCAGCTTTACCAGTTTAAAAATCTTATTGGGGAAAATAGAGGATACAGAGACTTGGTTTATGGAAGTTCAGTAGGTAATGTTTATGTTTGCTGAAAACAAAAAGTATGTTAATAAAGGGAATACAGAAATATAGTTTACGAAAAATAGGAACAATTAATAAAATTTCATCTTTTATTCTTTTCTCATTAAAAGCTTTCTGTATCCGCCTTGATGTCTTTCAGATAGTTGTAAATTTGTTTTCTTAATTATAGATGTTAGTATAAATATGCATTTTTTTCCTGTCTCTAGTCCATAACATCTTACTTTTTAATTGTATTACAGCTTACTGAATTCTGCTTTTGTGTCCCACTATTGTTTCAGTAGTATAAATTCCTTTGGATAGTGGGGTAAAAAAACAAAAACAAAAACGCTGTCTTTTATTTATTATGCTTGGCATAGCTTAAGTTTAGAGAATACTTTCTAGGGCTCTAACCCATTAACATAGCGCCAGATATAAGACAGTAGCCCATTTTACCTTTGTCTTCGCTCCCCTTTTCTCAGTAGGTGTATGAATAGTTCCAAAGCCTGTGGACTCTCCCACAACTATGTATCTCTCCTAAAGTTTCATCACAGAATTTCCCTTCTCTTTGACCTTTCCCGCCCATACCCTTGCCCTTCTTTTTCTAGTTAGACACTAAAGGACTGCCAGTTTTCAGATAACTGAATCAGAATTCTTGTCAAAAGATGTACAAAAACATATTCACATATACTGTAATTTCAAGAAAACCTATGGGTTATCTATCTTGAATCTTTCCTCTAAGTCATGTTGTATTCCCAGAGAATTTTCCTGACAGGAAGAAAATTTATCCTTAATCATGTCTAGGGGTATAGTTATTTTTATATTGTGTGTCCTTCTGGTAATAGATTCTGTTTATATTTCTCTTTGGTTGACAGATGCAAATGAGACTGATGGAAATGAAAGATTTGGAAAATCATAATGATCAGTCGAATTGGTGCAGTAGCCCACACAGCGTTCTTGTAAATGGAGCTACAGATTACTGCAGCCTCAGCACCAGCAGCAGCGAAGCAGCCAACCTTAATGAACCTGCCGAAGGCCAGAGCAACCTAGAGTCTGAGCCCATACACCAGGAGTCTCCAGTGAGTCTACTAGTTTCATGTCCTTCATAATCAACTTCAGAAAAAAAGTTTGATACAGAGTCAAACTTTTGGCATATACCTAATGTAAATATGTTACCAGGCCCTATCTGAGGGTATTTGCAATTTCTTTTTATTAAAGGCAGAGAATAAATCTTGATCCAGTAACTAACAGTTTTAACTAGTGTTAAAATTTAGGTTTACCTGGTTTATTTTTTATAAAACCTGTTTAAAATATTTTCAGTAGAAAATAACTTTTTATTTTTTGGAGATTTTACTGTTTCACAGCCTGGTCTTGAACTCCTGGGCTCAAATGATACTCCTGCCTCAGCCACCAAAGTCACTGGAACAATGGGCACTTGCTACTGCACCTTAGCTAATAACTTTTTAGAAGTTTGTTTTTTTAAGGAGCCAGAAGTATAACTCAGTGATAATAATTTGCATAACATACAAGGCCCTGGCTTCAATCTTCAGCACCACAAAACAAAAACAAAAACAAAACCCAAGCATGGTGGCACAGGGACTGAGGCAGGAGGATCTTGAGTTTGAGATCAGCATAGGCTTATATAATAAATTGAAGGCTGGCCTGGGCTATATGGCAAGACCCTGTGTTTAATAAACAAAACTACGAAAAAAAAAACAAAAACCCTACTCAAAACAAGTTTTTAAAGTATTCTTCCCCCTACTAAGTTCAATTCCAGGTACACCCCCCAAAATAAAATAAAATAATAAAGTTTTCTCCCCTAAGTGGAAAGTAATTCTTTATTTCATAACGTTGAGGGCATTCATTTTACCTTTTATTTATTTGGGCTTTTTTTATGACTGGCTTCTTTTGCTTAGTATTGTGTTTTGTAGGGTTATTGGGGTTTTTTTGCAGGGGGTGGGCCAGGAATCAAACTCGGGACCTCGTGCTTGCCAGGCATGTGCTGTGCTGCTGAGCTATATCTCCCGCCTGTAGGGTCATCCTTGTAGAATGAGTCATGGGCAGTATTCCATTGTGTGGATAGATGACTTTGTGGTTTAAATCAGTATCCCCCAAATGCCTGTGTGTTAAAGGCTTGGTCCCTAGGATGTGGTACTCCAGGGAGGTGGTAGAATCTGTAGGGGTGGGTCCTCCTGAGAGGTCTCATGTCATTGGGGCCCACCTTGTTTTGCCAGTTATGATAACATGCCAGCTATGTGCAAAAGTGCAGTGTTGTGTGTGTGTGTGTGTATGTGTGTGTGAGGGCTGTGGAAACAAAAGCAGCATATAGTCTAGCAGTGTGACACTGTGATAAAGGTTTACTACAGGGAGTAGCCATTGAAGAATTTTAAACAGTTTCAGAAATGTCGGAAATGAATTGGAAAGTGCAACTGTACACATGGAAATATGTTTAGAGGCCACTGAGGTAGTCCATATAAGAGTTGTTTTAGCCTAAATTTAAGCAGTTACAGGAGGAAGGATGAGAAACAAGTTTGAGGGATATTAAAGATTAAAAATTTATAGGCTTCATTATATTTAGTGTGTTCAGATATATTAATATTTTTTCAAGCACAAAAGGCACATTACTGTGTTATGCTTCAAACATGTTAGTATGGTATGAAATGGAGATTGCCTCACTTTTTAAGCCTTTCTACTAATGGTTTAAATCAAGGAAGCAATAAATTGAAAATCTTTTAACCCAAGGGATCGCAGGAAGATTCACCCCTTAGATCTATTAACCTTATCTACTGTAAGGGTATATCTTACATGCAGGGAGTCTGCCACAGAAATCTGGGCCAGAGATGATTGTATGGTAAGTGAATGATAGTGACATTGACGATAGAGAAGGTAAGAATTTGAGAAAAAGGTGAAGAGGCAGACTTAGTAAGATTTGAAGTCGTTTTCTAGCCAGAAAATAACCAAAAGGGAAGTGGTTAAAGATGACCTCTGATAGCTTCTGGCTTAGTGACTTTGATGCTTGGTGACACCATTTTCCTGAAGAAAAGATTATAGGGAAGACCTGGCAAGCTTGAGGTCCTGAGTTCGATTTATTGCTGGTACCAGGAAAAAAAAAAGATTACAGGGAAGAAATCATTCAGTGAATCATTGTGCTTGTCTTTTTCTTATTTTTAAGTTTTTGGTTTTCCTTTGTCAGTTTCCTCCACTAGATAGAAAAGATTATTGTTATTCTATGTAGTATTAATATAGGCAGAACTGAGGGTATTGCTTAGTGGTAGAGTGCTCACCTAGCGTGCTTGAGGTCCTGGCTTTGATTCTAAGCATCACTTGTGCCAAATAATATGTGTGTGTGTGTGTGTGTGTGTGTGTGTGTGTGTGTGTTTTAATAGGCAAGAAGTAGTCCTGAAATAACACCTTCTGATGTGACTGATGAAAATGAAGTGGGGACTACAGCCGTTAATGAAAAAGTTTGTCCTGAAGTTGACAATGACAGACATGAGAAAGAGGTAAAAATAATTTTATATGTAAATATTCTTAGCACTAATGTGTTAAGGATTCTCTATGACTCCAAAAAGTATTTTTTCATTTTTCAAAGCATGAGTCTGATCTGAATGTAGATTATTTTAAAATGTTTAAGACTTTTTTTTAAGACTTTGGTTCCTAAATTGTTTTTTCAATTTAAAAATATTTTTAGGAAGATCCATTTAATGTAGAATCAAGTTCACTGACAGTTCCAGTTGCAGATACAAACTTGGATTTTTTCCAGTCTGATCCTTTTGTTGGCAGTAAGTATCTTTTTATATGTTTACCCAAAAAGGCTTTTTAATGTACAGATTGTATAAAAACTAGAGCTTCAATTTTGAGAGCATACTTCCTGTAACAGGTGAGGGTAAGAATTTATATTTTTTAATTTGCTAGTATTTATCCTCCACAGGCAACTAAATCCTAGGACTGAGCCTTTGATTATGTCTTACAAGACCCTGATTACTAGTATGTTTCTCCTTAAGAATAAGGACCAAAGGAAAGAGATGTATGGTATAGACCAGTGATGGCGAACCTTTCAGAGATGAGTGCCCAAATGGCAACCCAGAACTCACTTATTCATCACAAAATGCTGACACTGCAGGTGAACCTCAGTTCTGAGGTTTTAGTTTGGAAAAAACAACTCATACTATAACATCTTTTGTTTTTAAAGAAAAACAACGCATGTGCCATGGGTTCACTGTGACTGTTACAGATCATTACTAGATTGGGGACACTGTAAATAACAGTAATGATGATGATGATAATGATAAAATGTACAATTTAATAGTTTGAGAATATTCATCACCACAATCTAATTTAGACACAGTTTGTATCACTCCGTAAGGAAACTCCATACTCAATAGCAGTCAGCCATTTTTCTTTTAATGTCCAACCATGGATACTTAGTAATTTAAAATAGGCAAAGTGATTTAAACATTTCTCTAAAGTAAATATACAAATTACTAATGAGCACATAGAAAGATATTCAGCAACATTATTCAGACCCATAACAAGGTACCATTCCATACCTACTTGGATAGGTAATAACAAGTGTTGGGAAAGATGTATAGAAATTGCAACCCCTATAGACTTCTGGTGGGAATGTAAAATGATACAGTCTCTTCAGAAAACAGTTCTATGGCAGTTCCTCCACCAATTAAAGTAGAATTCCTGTATAATTTTATATATTCAGGAGAAATAAAAACATACCCCACAAAATATGTACACAATGTTAAGCATCAAATTGTCATACCCACTTTATAATTGGGTTGTTTGTCTGTTTATTGTAGTTACAAGAGCTCTTTACATATTCCAAATATAATTCACCTATCAAATACCTGATTTGTAGGTATTTCCTTTGTGTTCTTTGGTATACTCTTGATGTTTTGTGGTCAAGGACAAAAATACTTAGTTTTGGTTAAGTTCAGTTTTTTTATTTTTTTCTTCTATTATTTGTGCTTTTGGTATCATATGTAAGAAACCCTTACTTAATTTAAAGTCACACAAATTTACTCCTGATTTTCTTCTAAGCTTTATAGTTTTAGCTGTCACATTTAGATCTTAAGTGTTGTGTGTGATGTAAGAATGCTGTTGATTCAGCACTGTTTGTTGAAAACACTATACTTACTATACTTTTCCTGTTGTGTATTCTTTGTTCTCTTGTCAAAAATCAAATGACCATAAATATAGTTTACCTTTAGACTCTTCAATTCAGTGTTTTGTTGTTGTGTTTTTTTATTTTACCTCAGTGAAACTCAGTGTCTTCATTTCTGTGAAGTGGTTATAGTAATACACAGTACTCTTGTGGACATTTTTAAGTACAATTTTTGCTGTTGTGCCTGTTTTCTCCTCTCTCTGTAGCCTTTTCTTGTGATCAAAGTAAGTACAGCTGATTATATTTCAAATTTGCCTCCTTTCTGAGATGTGTTGAGTTCAGCCTTTACTCTTTATTATTTTAAATATCATGAGTTAAGAGATCACATTCATAATTTTGTTTTGACGTGGAGTCACTGAAACCAAGAAAATTTGTTTTGATTTTGTTTTAAAGTTACCTTTTAAGTAATGGTGCCATAACAGTAAATATTGTTATTTTGATTTCTCTTTATCACAGGTGATCCTTTCAAGGATGATCCTTTTGGGAAAATAGGTGAGTTTTTTTGTTTTTTGAGACAGAGTCTCGCTATGTAGTTTGAGCTGGCCTAGAACTCACTTATGTAACCCAGGCTGACCTCAAACTCATGGCAATCCTCCTGCCTCAGCCTCACAAGTGCTGGGATTATAGGCATGCACCACCATGCCCGGCTGGTCAGTGTATTACTAATTTTCCATCTTCGCTTTTTTTTGATTGTGCTTACGTGGCAGTTAAGAATGAAACATCACAGGTTGGGAAGATATAGGACATGGGTTTCCTTTTTAGTTTTGAAACTGCTTTAAAGCCATGGTATGATGCTTTATGGTAGCTTAAAAAGAGGGTGGAAGATTCTGATGAATTCATGTAAAAACCTATTAGCTTTACTTTTTTGTTGCTGCGTTGGTGCTGGGGATTGAACCCAGAGCTTCATGTATCCTAGAGAAATGCTCTATCACTCAGCTGCTTGGGAGACTGAGGCAGGAGAATCACAAGTTTAGAAAGACCCTGTCCTACAAACAAAAAGTGCTCATCACTGAGCTGAGCCCAACCCCAGCATTACTTTTTATCCCCCAGCATTACTTTTATGAAAAGTAATATTATTGCTTTCAGTAATATTGACTCTAATTTCTCTTTATTAGCTAAAAGTTAGTTGAGCATAATCTACATAATACTACAAACTTAGAACCTCATTTTATTTTCCTAAGATTATAGTCTCTTTATACAAATGAAGGAAAAGGAAACATCCTGAAGAATTACTAAGTGTTGGGGTTTTTAAGATATTTCTTTTCTGGAATTTTTTATTAGAAAAGTAAATCTTGTATATTGTTTAGTTTTACTTCCCAAACTTGTTCCAAAGTTCTGGCTGTTAGCCTTGCAGTCAGATGGAAAAAACTTTTGTTGTTGTGTTTAGTTATGATAGCATAGAATAAGGAGACTTACAATTGAATCCCTGGGGCTGAGGGTGTAGATCAGTGGTAGAGAACTCGCTTAGCATGTACCAAGCCCCGGGTTTGATCCCCAGGGATATAGATCCCATGAAGTTACATGCTGATTTAAAAAAAAAGTTTTGCAGGTAAAAGATAATACACTTTTTACCAAAATTACAGAGGAATCTGTGAAATAAAAAGATACTGTAGATTTAAAATGCCTTTTAATTAAGGCAGTGATAATGATAGGCAGTTTAATGTAATGATTTTCTAGTATTTGTACTTTCTTTTCTTAGACCCATTTGGCGGTGATCCTTTCAAAGGTTCAGATCCTTTTGCATCTGACTGTTTCTTCAAGCAATCTTCTACTGACCCTTTTGCCACTTCAGGTACTGACCCCTTCAGTGCATCCAGCAACGGCAATAATGCATTGGTAAGTGGGGGATAGAAACTGTTGAGTTGATTGGACAACAAGTGGCGTAAGTGAATTCTTACAATACACAGTGATGAAAGAATTATCCTTTAAATTATTTGTGGTAGGCCATAACAGAATTTCTGTCTCATCACAATCCATCTAGTTTTTGTTGCAGGCTGGTATTTCACAGTTTGATTATCCACTGGAATTGACTAGAATGACTTACAGTGTCCAAAAATGAAATCATCCTTCAGTGTATGAAATTCGTATCCCTTTGGGGATATTAAAAAGAAATTACTGGAAATCTTTATGCCAATCTTAAGTAAAGTTTTCAGAAATATTTGGTATATTATTGAAAGAATGAAAATTACTTTAAAAGAAACAGCATTATAATTTATATGAAGCAGGAGACTAGGAGATGGCAATTGTTGGAGCAGTTGGGCATGACCTGCCAATGAAAGGACTTGGTAACCATGGGTGCAGAGTAGCAGCTCCTGAGCCTGACACAAGTTCAGTTTTCTAGCACCAGATTAAGTGGGACCACCTGGCTCAACTATCAAAGAAGATATAAAAAGGTGACAGTGATTGACTTTGCACCTCTGCCCTCTTGTTCTTGCAGTGGACCCTTCAGCTTGCAGGACAAAGCTTCTCTTCTTCCTTCAAAGCACCCTTTTCTACTTGAGTACTTTTTATTCTGCTTTTTTTCCTTTCCTTATTTCTGCCCTAAAATAAATCATAATCTTAGATTCAAAAAAAAAATAAAGAAAAAAAGAAAAAGAAACAGCATTGATTTAATCATTTGTGTTATTTTGTATAGACATATCTAGACTGTTAATCTTGTAAGGAAGTACAAATTACCACTGAATGTCAGATTCTCTTGAGTACTACACACATTCCTACAACAGTTGCTATTCAGTAAACCACATACTATGATGCATCTACTTCTCTGTGCTTTACATTCATCATTTCTAGCACATCAGCCTTGCAAGCTAGGTGTTGATATCTTTATTTTAAGACTCAGGACCTCAGAAGTCAAAAATATTAACACACCCAAGGTCATGCAACTAAGTGCTTTGTTAATCTGGAAACCTTAAAAAAAAAAAGCCAAAATAAAGTATATTGCAGATGTTTGAAAATACTTCAAATAGAGGAATATAATGGAACATTTTGACAAACCTCCATGTATCCATCACTCAATTTCCATAGTCATGAATGGTTTAGTTTATTAATTAGTTTATTAATTTAGTTTATTAATTTCAAATGCCAACAAATTCATTTTTGAGGCAGTAGTTTCATGTTTGTAGGTAAAAGGATACAAAAAGTTGATTGGAAGGCATTTGAAACAAAATACTGTCTTTTAATATTCTTATATTAAAAATCCTTCCTTAAAAGAGAAATTAATTCTTTTTGGTATCCTTAAATTATTTGCTTACTGTATTCAGTAAGGAACTACTTGGGCAGCAACTTCTGTTTTCCATTGATATAAAAGTGGACCACTATCTCTGTAATTAAATATTTGTGGTTTCCACAGGCTACTAGATACCCTGTTTTCCTACAACACTTAGTTTGCAGCGTGGACTAATTTGCCAAATTCTTCTAAAATCAACTACAATCTGAATTATCTTCCTGTGTTACTCTACCCTCTTGTTCTCCATTCTGATAATTTAAAAAATAAGAAAACCAAATCAGCTCTTCCTAATTTAGAAATAACAAATTCCTCTTGCTCCTTTCCTCTGCTGAGATTTTTCTGTCATATGTTCCACTTTATCTTTTTTTTTCCCGTTTTCGAAAGAAATGCAATCCTTTCTATCATCTTTCCATTAATAACAAAAAAAAATGGCAATATGATACCAGTAGCTGCAGTTTATGTGATCCCCTCTGTGTCCATGGATGGTGCTAAGCTCTTTTTTGTGTATACTTCATTTAATTTATACAGTAATCCTAGAAGGTTCATGTTATTCCTTTTTTCTTTTTTTTTTTGTACCAGGGATCAGACTCACAACTTCGCACTTGTCAGGCAGGCGCTTATGCCACTGAGCTAAATCCCCAGCCCCATGTTATTTCCATTTTTAAGATAAAGTAAATGAGGTTTAGAGAATTTAAGTTAGTAGTATTGATTCTGCCCAGATATGAGTCTTTCCCCAAAGTCTTTCCAGTTCCTTTAAAAAGTTTAGTCTCTGCTCTCTCAGGGGCATAATTTGAACAAGGCAAAAAACCAAAACCAAACAAGTGAAAAACCTGGCCATTTCCTGCTGTCCTAACTAGTATATAATAGCATTATACAGGTGCTAAGTGCTACCAGCCCCATGGGGGTGTTCATTGCTGATGTAGGAGAGAATTTTCCTTGATAATTCAGTGACTTTGTAGGAAGATTTTAGAACATTAATTCTACAAAATTTGACCACCTGAATTTAGTTATGAAACCCACTTTTGCATGCTAAATTGACTGATTATCAAACTGAACGTAAGAATTCTGTGACCACTTATTCCTTCATAGGCTGCACACTCCTGTTCCTCTTGCTATCCCAATGGCCCTTTCAGGCAGTTACACAATGTATGGTGAAGGAACAAATGTCAGTATAGGCATTCTTTTTTCTTTGTGATGGGAAATCAAATCTGTAGGCTGTAGCTGAAAATAAGACGTTTTTCCTTCCTTCAAAATCAAGAGAAGCAGCAGTGACAGTTGGGAACAATTTATGTCAGTAACTGTTTCTCAGACCAGCATATTGACTGAGGTACTAGGAAACATAGAAGGCCATCTCACTATATAGATAATTTTTCTATTTATTAAATTATTATCTGGCAGAAATAATCTAAGCTAGAGTGCTAGTTTTATAATATAATAAGTCCTGTCAAAAAAAGATAAGTACTGTCATTTTGTTTCTAGAAATTTCCTTAGGACAATATTTACTTTTCTGTTAGTTTAATGAGTTCTTTTTTTATAGAATATAAGCTGTAGTTAACTTTACCCTTCTATTTAGTTAGATTTGTTTTACTTGGAAATTGATAAATTGAGCTCTGCCAATATCCTTTGACATTCATTTGTAGTAGCCATCTTCTTGATGGTTGGAAATAGAACTTGAAATACAGGTGTCATTGATAATCATGATGAGAGTTGGATATATATATTTAGAAACATTTTTTACATTCGTTACTTAACTGCCTGCATGGCTTTTTACTGGCACTTTAAGAGCCTGGTGTCAGAAAAAAAAATTAATTCATCTTCCTAAATGTGTAATTTGTTTGACTATGATTAAAATCTGAAATATAAAGTAGGAAGAAAGTTCAATAGCAGGAATCTCTGGCTCAGATAAAATCCTTACCTATTCTTATACTTGCCTGCTGTCTGTCTCTCTCTTCCTCTCTCCCCTCTCCCTTCTTCCTTCTCCTTGTCTCTCTGTGTATGTTTCCTCTAAAAGAAAACATGTTAGAATTATTTTAGACAATTAGAAAATGAAAGCAGCAGTGTATGATATTAAGTACTAGAAAATTTAAGAATTAAAATAGGTGCATCCTCACAGAATGACTCGATCTTTGACAAAGGGAACAGAGATCCTCACTGGAGGAAAGATAGCCTCTTTAGCAAATGGTGCTGGAAAAACTAGCCATCCACATGCAGAAGATCACAGCTAGACCCATATCTCTATCATGTACTAAACTAAAATCAAAATGAATCAAAGATCTAAATAGTAGGATGAAAACATTTAACCTTTTAGAAGATAAAACAGGTAAAACTGTTGAAGTCATGGGCATAGGTAAGGACTCTGTGAACAGAACTCCACTTGCATAAGAAATAGCAAGAATCAAGAAATTGGGCTAATGAAGAAGGATATGCTCAAGACATTTCTAGGAAAATGGACATACCTTGAGTCCATTCTGTGTCTCTCTGTCTCTCTGTCTCTGTCTATCTCTGTCTCTGTCTATCCTATCAATGTCTGTCTGTCTATCTATCTGTCTAGCTGATGCCGGAGATTGAACTCAAAAGCTCATGCTCGCCAGGCAGGCACTGTGCTGCTGAGCTATATCCCTGGCCCTTGAGTCCATACTCTTTAAGTGAAATAAATAGGACACACATGTAAATACCATATTGTTTCTCTGGTGTGAGAAACAACCAAAAGTGTAAATAAGGACCAAAATATGAAATAGGAAGAAAATGTCCAAATGGAAAGTGGAACAAGGGAGAAGGGAAGGGGAAAGAAAAGAAGGGAAAATAAAAAAAAAAAGGAAAAGGAAAAGAGTTTGTACAGCAGAGGAAGCAGTGAACAAAGCAAAGAAACAAGCTACACACTGGGAAAAAATTTTTGCCATCAACATCTTGGACAGAGGATTAATATCTAGAGTATATAAAGAACTAAAAAATAGTGGATCCTCAAAACAAAGACCCAATCAAAAAATGAGCACCTGAAATGGATATGTCTCAGAAGAAATGCAGACAACCATAAATAAAATGTGCAGCTTCTGTAGTCATTAGAGAAATGCAAATTAAAACAACACTGAAATTCCATCTTACCCTAGAAAAAAAATGACTCTCATCAAAAAAATCAAATACAGTAATACTTGGTTCATGAACATTTCTGTTCATGAGCAATTGAGTTTGCAAACTGAAGCATTCAGCAGAATTTTGCCTCCATTCATGAACTCCACATTGGGTAATAAACATGATTGCGGCCATCTTCCCCATAATTATGGAACAAATTAAGTTCACAGACTGAGCCACTGCTGTAATAACAAAGACTGGCAAGGCTGCAGTGTAAAAGGAACCCTTGTACGTTGCTGGTGGGAATATATCCTAGTACAACCATTATGGAAATCAGTATGGCAATTTCTCTAAAAACTAAAACTGGAAATTTCTTTTTTTTTTT